>JAREIK010000116.1:63066-110318 GCA_029783825.1 Sapria himalayana | reverse complement strand
GCAATCTATCATTATTAACATAATTAAACTCATATTTTAAATAATTCAGCTTCCTATATGAAACCACTAAACTTCTTAGATTTAAGTGCTATCATCCAACTTTTTTGGTTCTCATACATATTCTTTAGTCTCATCAATTAACATTAAGATGTCTGCACATAACATACTCTAAGAGATATTTTCTTATAGATCTCTTGTCAATTTATCTATAATAAGTATAAAAATATAAGGACCAAATGATGATCCGTTGCAAAATCTTACACCTATTGGAAACTCTTGAGTTATGTCATGAATGAATTTAATTCAAAACATCACCCTCTTATATATATCTTTGATTAACTCAATATATATACTTAATATCCATTTATTACATAATACTCATCAAATAAAATTAATTAAAACTATATCATAAAATATTTCTAAATCAATAAAATCATACATAATTTTTGTTTCTCAATATATTTCTCGATTAATTATCTAACTAGATAAATATAGAATTGTGTCAAATAGGCCAGGCAGCCCGAGAAGGGACTACGGCCCGATTAGCAGTGCATGGCCCGTCCTGATCCAGAACAGCCTAGAATTGTGCCTCGGCCTAGGAGGAGCTACCCATTGTACGCTCGTGTCGTCCTAGGCCGGCACTAGCAGTGCCTCGTGTCGGGTTAGGCACGACATGTATGCATGGCACATGGGCACGATAACCCAACCTAGGTGGGTTATCCAATTGTTTTTAAACAATCAACCACATGGTCGATTGTAATTGGTCGACCCATAAGTCGGCCACCCATCGCACAAAGGCCATGGGCTTCTTTTGTCGTTCACCATAATCATGCATCTTCGAGGTTCAGCATGGTCCGACATAGTCGTACACTCGGCCATGCCCACTATTTCGTACTGGGCCGGTGGACTGTGTCACCATGTCGTGCCAGACATGACACGAGAATTTTACCATGTCGTGCTAGCATGGCACAGTGACAACCTTGAAAAAATGGGTCGTGCCAATACAGCACGACCCATTTGACACCTCTAGATAAATAGTTTTTATAATAAATTTATCTAACATAAATATCAATTAATTCTCCAAAATTACTGCCCCTCTTCTTAGTTTATGTTAATACGAATTTTGTTTCATTACTAACATTGAGATTTGGGATCTTGTTAATCTATCAGTAGAGAAACTTATGATAGCTTATAAATATTTAATATAAAAGAAGCTTGGTACCCAAATATTAAAAAGATACTATAAGAGATTAAAAAATGAATTCCGACATTGAAAGTAAGACACTGCCTGAGAAATATTAATATGGTTTGATTAATATTTTTCATGATTTAGTGATTGAACAAAAAATTTTCCACAAGCTTGTTCAAAAATAATAAATAAAAATAACAAAAAATCCTTAATTCATTAATTATAAAATAAAATTAATAAATATAAAATAAAACTCATATAATATACCTAAACATCCTCTCTGATTAAGTGATTGAACACCAAGTTCAATCAACACTATGTTATAAAGAAATAAAAGTATAATTCTTTTAGAATATTCATAAATATATTTATAATTTTTTTTAATAGAAATATGTGATGAGAATGATTAAACTCATTAATTATACCATGAAGATTTGTAAAAGAGTGATTAACATAAATTAAGAAGAGGGGTAGTAATTTTGGAAAATCAATTGATATTTATATTAGATAGATTTATTATAAAAACTATTTATCTAGAAGTATCAAATGGGTCGTGCTGTATTGGCACGATCCATTTTTTAAGGTATGGTTATGTCACCGTGCCATGCTAGCACGGCAAGGTAAAATTCTCGTGTCTTGCCTGGCACTACATGGTGACACATTCCACCAGCCCAGTATGAAATAGTGGGCATGGCCGAGTGCACGACTATGTCGGACCGTGCTGAACCTCGAAGAAGCATGATTATGGTGAACGACGAAAGAAGCCCATGGCCTTTGTGCGATGGGTGGCCGACTTATGGATCAACCAATTAAAATCGGCCATGTGGTTGATTATTTCAAAACAATTGGATAACCCAAATAGGTCGGGTTATCGTGCCCATGTGCCATGCATACGGGTCGTGCCTAACCCGACACGAGGCACTGCTCGTGCTGGCCTAGGACGACACGAGCGTACCATGGGCATCTCATCCTGTATCGAGGCACAATTCTAGGCTGTACTGGATCAGGACGGGCCATGCACTGCTAATTGGGCTATGGTCCCTGCTCGGGCTGTCTGGCCTATTTGACATAATTCTATATTTATCTAGTCAGATAATTAATCGAGAAATATATAGAGAAACAAAAATTATGTATGATTTAATTGATTTAGAAATATTTAATGATATAGTTTTAATTAATTTTATTTGATGAGTATTATGTAATAAATTGATATTAAGTATATATATTGAGTTAATCAAAGATATATATAAGAGGGTGATGTTTTGAATTAAATTAGTTCATGACATAACTCAAGAGTTTCCAATAGTTGTAAGATTTTGCAACGGATCATCATTTTGTCCTTATATTTTTATACTTATTATAGATAAATTGACAAGAGATCTATAAGAAGATATCTCTTAGAGTATGTTATGTGCAGACATCTTAATGTTAATTGATGAGACACGAGAATATGTAGGAAACTAAAAATTTGGAGGATAACAATTAAATTTAAGAAGTTTATGGTTCATCATAGGAAGATGAAGTATTTAAAATATGAGTTTAATTATGTTAATAATGATAATGATTTGCTAATCAAAATGAGAAAATAATAAGTATAAATATTAGTTATTTTAAATTTGAAGGCTATATATATTAAGTAATGACAAGAAGATTGATGACAATATATCTTACAGAATTAAAATTAAATAAACTAAATATAGAGCCGCCCTACGAGTTCTTTATGACGTGTGCTAAATAATTTAAAAAGAATTTTATAAAATATTTATAAGACCAATAATATTTTATGAAACATTAATGCTGGATGATCCAAAAGTAAGATATGTAAATGATGAAATTTAATGTTTTATGAAATTTATATTAAAGTAACAAAATGAATGTATGATGAGATTAAGAATGATAGAATTAGAAATGAAATTAAAAGAAAGAAAACAAGATTAATTTCTATATATGAAAAGATAAGAGATACCTATTTGAGGTAGGGATGACAACGAATTAGATTCAAGTCGGATTTTACATTCTCCATCTCCACCTTCATTAATTATGTCTATTTTCAACCTCATCCTCATCCCCACTGGATCTAGTCTTTGCATTTCTATCCAAATACCTAAATAATTTTTCGTCATATGCAAGCAACGCACATATCTAATCTTAAAGATTTTGTCATATCTAAACATCAAAGTTCAACAACAATAAATTTAAAGTATCTTTAAATTACTTTTAATTTATCATATCTAATCATCATCATCATCATCATCATAAAAGAAATATCAAAATAGAAATAAGTTTAAGCTAATCATATATTTCTTTAATACTTGCTACTTCATTGCCCTACAAATTAATGAAAAAAAATATATAATTAGTCTAATAATTCCATTTAAGTATCAAAATTAACAAAACACACACCTACATACACACACAACTACACACGTATTTCATACCTTAATACCAATAATATTTTTTTCATATTCAACTGAGTAGTAATATGCTTCTTTTTTATTTGAACTTATAATTATAATAAAGGAAGAAAGAAAATATTAATATAATTAATCAAAGAAAATTAATTTCATTTAAAAATTAAGCAATTTATCTTACCTTATTGCATATTTACAATTCAACATGTAGTACACATTGATGATTCAAAAGTTTTTGGATGAAGTCTACTATTACAAGGACTCACTAATCTACCACTTGTGCTATATGTCGACTCCGAATCTATAATTGATATTAGAATGACAAGATCTCTAGGCATCCTCATCAAAGTAGGATATTTGATTTTATTTGTCTACCACTAATCTAATATGTTAAAATCAATTTTTTTTGTAATACTTTATTTTTAAATGGCCATCTAGCTTATTTTTAAAATTAATATTAATCTTACTATTAAGTGTTATTTTTTATAAAATTTTCCAAAAAATTATTGCTACTAATATTCAATGTATATTCATATAATCATTTTTTAACACAAAGTATCATTCATAATCATATGATTAATCGTGTACTCCTCGAGAAAATTATAACATAATCTTTAAATACTTTAAAAATATTTTTTAATTCTAATCACTCAATAAGTTCTCTTGAAATAATATTCTATCAATTATCTTATGCTTCGGATCTAAAATGATAACTATTCCTATAACATCCTGAATGTTAGACCAATATTTTTCAAAATTTTATAAATATTTGTTCAGCCATAGAACAAATTCTTTATTAAGAGATGTGGCTCACTTTAGTAGTGAATCATTACATCACAAGCTTTAGGAAATAAAATATTTATGGTGGGATACTAATTCTAGAAAATATTCTAGTCATAGAATAAAATATTTTTAATAACTGAGATACCTTTCGTATTAACAATCATTCATCATTCATTAAAAAATAACTATATGATGAATCATGAAATCTCAAACTAGCAAATACATCTTTAAAAGATAAAGCAACAATATCGTATATGTTGAGTTTCAGTGGGTCTTACAATCTAGCATTAATTTTGTAACATTCATGTCAGGTACTACAATTTATGTAATATCATAAAACATTTGTTTTCTTGTAAGTGATGCTCTTTGATACGGAACACTTTCATGATTTTTTTTAACTACTTAATACAGAGGGCAATGATATTTAGACCATCTTGGACAATTAAATTTAAAAAATGAGCATCACAGCGCATATGAAATAATGATCCTCCTAGCATAAGCATAGGCTGATCAAACTTGTGAATCACAAAGTTCATTAGAGAATCATTAGTGGGACAATTATCAACGGTAAGGAGATATATGTTTCTATCAATATTCCAATTCATCATATATTTTATAATTATACTAGCAAGAATTTTTGAAGTATGTGGAGATCAAAATAGACAAACTTAAATAATACCAAATAATATTGTATATATAAGTAGCTATTTAATTGGAAGTCAAAAATAAAAACATAAACTATTGCATGTTTTAATAAGAATGTATACTTAGAATATAACTTTTAAAAAGTCCAATTAGCATCAATGCAGTGAGCAGTCAATGCTATAAATCCCTTTAATTAGTAGCAGTCCACAGGTCAGTGGTTAAAGTAATCATGTCTTTATTAGATTCTAATAGTTCATTGTCTGACATTTTCACAATATACATTTTTAATATATTACTCTTGGTAGTGTTGCATGATGAGACCTTGAATAAAGGTTGAAAACTATCTAAAATTGAATGGAATCCATAATGCTCAGCCATTGTCAATGGAGATTCATGCAAGACTATCATTCCAACTAGTGTACACCTTGATTTTTCTCGGTGAAACTAAAAACCCTTAATAAATCTCTAATTATTTTACTTTTTTAATAATATATGTTGCCTTATATTTCTAATAATTTGTTGAGGACAAATCTCGAAATGACCATGCACTAAGAAGAATGGGTACTGATACGGACACGGGTATACGACACGACGAGATACTGGACATGATAAATTTTAAAAAATTAAGATATGAATACGGTTAGGATACATCATAATAAAATAAAATAAAAAAAATTATGAAATTATCCTTACAAATATTATTCTTACCCTAGATTTTCTGCTATTAAGTCAGTATAGAGGTGTCAAACGGGCCGGCCCAGCACGGCACGGCCCGTTTTTCACGTGCCCAGCCGTGCTACCGTGGCGTGCCGGGCACGGCACGGTTTTTTAAATTCGGGCACGGCACGGCCCGCGGGCACGGCACGGCCCGCGGGCACGGCACGGCCCGCGGGCACGGCACGGCCCGCGGGCACGGCAAGGCCGTGCCGTGCCGTGCCGGCCCGCTCGGGCACGGGCGCCCGGCAAGGCAGGGCAGGCGGGGCGGGCAGGTCGGGTCTGTTTGGACCCGACCCACGGTCTTTTTACCGGGGGGGGGCCGGTTGGGTCACGAGTCACGACTCAGTGAGTTGCGACTCACGACTCAAGACGCAGGCACGCGGGCCGGCGTGCCGTGCCAAGGCACGAGCCGTGCCGGGCCAGGCACGGC
Organism: Sapria himalayana; assembly: GCA_029783825.1. Classification (NCBI taxonomy): domain Eukaryota; kingdom Viridiplantae; phylum Streptophyta; class Magnoliopsida; order Malpighiales; family Rafflesiaceae; genus Sapria; species Sapria himalayana. The sequence goes on along the minus strand of JAREIK010000116.1, from coordinate 104,143 downwards.
CCGGCACGTGGTTTGTTCGCCCGGGCCCGGCACGGGCCCGGGCACGTTTTTTTATCGTGCCGGGCCGGCCCAGGCACGGCCGAACCGTGCCGTGCCTCGTGCTGGGCCGGGCCGGCCCGGCCCGTTTGACACCTCTAAGTCAGTACATCTCCAAACTAATTTCATATATTTTATAAACTAATCATAATTTGCATATCTCATATTTATTAAACAATCCAAATAAATTATAAAACTTTGAATTATAAAATTAATTTCAGATTTAAAATCCCCCCCCCCCTCCATTGTTCCAATTTTGTAATCCCACCTTACTGTTATGATATTGTTGGTAATGACATCAACGATATGCCGTGTCGTTGACGTCGTCCCAGCAACGTTGATCAAATTTCAAAATTCATCCGTGTCCAATTATCTCTAAGCTGTGTCAGACATGTATCCAAATTTTGACATGTAATTTTAGTCAATGATATGTTATTTGGTATATTGGACACGTATTCGACGTGTGTCTAGCTGGTATTCACGTATCCAAGTGTCCGACACACGGACACTTTTATCCATTATCATACCCATGCTTCATAGATATTGCATGCGTCATATCCCATTTTTATTCTTACCAAACAAATATTTTTGATAATAATTATATATTGCCCATGAAGAATCAAGAAGAAGTAGAAAATAAGGATTTAATAATTAAAAAGTTAAATTTTGACATGATTTTAATATAATAGAGTAGAAAAGTATGATTTATATAACTAATTTCAAGTAGTTGAGATAAGTTTTGATCGATGGTGATAATAAAAATATTTACTAAGATAATTAATTTCGATATAATTTTTTTCTTATTAATGTTGCAATTAACCTATATATATTTTATTTGCTTATAAAAAACTAGATTGAAATTTCTGTCTAGTTGCATGATATTCTTATAGAAAAATAATAGGGTTTGAAATAATAAAACTAACCTCTCAAACCAAGTATTCAGCCTAAAAAAATAGAAAATTATAATTTATTATCGTTATAGCTAAGTATTTTGGCTCTACAATGGATCTTGAAATAATTATTTGTAACTTATATTTTTTAGGAGATAATGTCATTTTGTGAAGAATTATAATAACTTGTAATAAATATTATTTTTGTAAGTTGATATCTATTTAGAATTTGATAATCTTATTTTTAATGGAAGGATTTTCAGGGAAAATCAATATGCACCCAAACACCTTCTTTGCTCACCAAAATGAAGTTCTGGTAGTGGACCATGCCGTTGTCTCTAGTATGAGGTCTCTTGTATGAGGTCTCAAGAGTCAATAGATAAATAACATTCATATATTAACTATTTAGGTAAATCTAAGAAATAAGTTATTATCATATTGATTACATACAATATATCTTATATAATAAATATTAGATATTTAAATTTTTTAATAATAATTATATATCTCTCAGAGTCAAATAGTAATACTATTTCTATAATATTTAAAATATTAATATTTTGTTAAATAAATATTGCAGATGGTGTATTATCTATTAGTTTAAATCATAAAAAAAATATTCATTGTACATTTTATTTGACAAAAATACATTTGTTGTTTGTATGCAATCTCAATCTAAAAAAACATATTCATGTTTCTCAACTTTTTTTTGTTGAAACTACTAATAAATTATTTTAAGAATATTTGGACTGATAACCACAAATGTTATGGTATTTATAAAGATAACTCATTTGCTTATATTTTTTTAAAAAATAATTTTTTTTGGATAATTTATCAATCTTAATACTAATTAAGTTCTTTATGAATGAAATTTGATTATTATAGAAGATGAGTTATTTTTGCGAAATAAAAAATTAAGAGGATATTTTTGTAGAAATAATATTCATTTCTTGATGAAGAGTTATCTTTTTAAAATTAAGTTTTAAAAATATTATCTTTCTAGTTACCCAATATTTTATGGGTTGAATGATTCAACTTATCATATTAAATAATGATATCAATATAAATCATTAAAAAATAATTCTATCATGAGACCTTTTCTAGTAAAAAAAAGGACGAGTCTGAAATAATTATATGTAAATTAAAAAACTAAACTAGTCGTGATTGTGATACATGTGATATATGGGCATGTCTCACTTATGAAATTAAATATTCTTGAATTTCTTTGGCCTAGCTATAATTGTGGTAATAATTAATGAATTTCAAATCATGAATGAATATTTTATATTATATACAAGTAGTAAGTATCTTAATGGTAATAACTAATAAATTTAGGAAATATAGTGGAGTTGTCCATGATTTCAGATATTTGGCCTAGTCGTGATTGTGTGTTATTTGTATGTCTTACTGTTAACAAAGTAGATTTATAATTGAAACTTAATAAAAAAATTTTAGGATTTCTTGATATCTTTAATTTTCATAATGACCTGCTATATATTTAGAGAATATATAGCATTTTTAGAGAATATGATATTAAATATGTTATTCATATGATATTTAGAGAATATTTAAGAATATTCTCTAAAATAAATATTAAAATGGTTATTAGAATCATTAAAGATAAATAATTAGATGAGATTTTTTATATTAGCTATATTTGTCATATAATTAATCTAATAGTATCGTCGAGAAAAAAAGTTGTTTCTCTTGTATTAAAAAAAATAAGAAATTTATTAAAATATATTAAGATGTCTAGTAGACAACCAGAGTTTAATGATTTCTATTTTTTAGTGAGCTTAAATAAATATTAAAAAGTTGTAAGATATCATTAGAATTATACCAACTTGATAATAGATGTCATGTATTGGTTATCAATATGTGATATCCAACTATATTAATAGTAATAGTGATAAATTTATTATTAATAATTCATACTGTGATATATGAAATTCTTTTATGAAAATTTTGAAAATTTTTTATGACACAACAAATATGTGTTTGTTTTTGAATATTTCTACTACTTGCATTGTGCTTAAGGGCTTATACAATAATAGTAGTATGTTTATCAATTATAGAGGTCATCATGTATTTAGTGTCATTATTGTCAGATGAAAATTAAGTATTTAAAATATTAGTTCTCTAGTCTACCTATTTATTGTTTGGTAGTGTGTATGCATCTTAGGGTAAGGTAGAAGGGATATAAAATACTTTGACATACATATTCACGTGAATGAATCAAGAACACCAACCTGAGTATTTAATTCATGAAAAGGTAACTATTTTATTTATATATTATCATAATAGGTATGATAGTTATTGTCATGTTCTGAGGACAGACATGAAGATGATAATTTCTTCATTCAAATAGCTAGGGGTAAATGACGGGGTGATCCGTTGAATATGAGCTACTTATTTTGATATTTAGATATCAATTACCATTATATCATATAACATGATGATAATAAGAATATTAATATTTTTCTTTATTGGAAATTATATGAATTTATCTATCTCGTGTTATCCAAGATGACACTTGATGTCTTTCTCATCTGTCTAACTTAACATCAAAGTTTATTTTTTCAATGATAATTAATATTATTTCAGATAAGAGATTGAGACCGTGACTAAATATCGTAGAGATACCTACATGCATAAAGGATTGAAGATTCATGGTTGGTCATTTATGATAAGGTGCAAGAGTTACTTACAGATTATGATTTATGATATATAAAAATTGAGGATATTAATATCATCACTAGATACTTTCAGGCATATACATGATGATGATGAAAGTGCTATACTTTTTTATATGATTCGTGGTTGATCATTCATGATTGTTGACTTGTGTATTTTTAATTATTTTTTTATACGATACTATATTGTTATTAATTTTTTTTATATTTCTGTCGATTATGTTTTTATTCATTTATGGTCTTATGAGTTATGCCTCATCATATGTTAAATATATGTTTGTATGTTGTATTATATTCTATTTTTGATAATGAAATAAAAATATAGAATTAATTTTTTCTTTATTAAACACTTTTATTTTTTATTTGATACGAATTGTAATTTTTTTTAATTATTTATTTCATTTAAATTAATTTAAATGTAATATTTTAAATAAGTAATAAAATAAAAGATTTAAATTTTAAAATAGTTTAATTGGATGTTTGCCCAAAAATTGGCATGGCTCAGCATGACCTTGCATTTAGAGGTGTCAACCGGGCCAGCCTGGCCTGGCCGCCACGATATACAACACGATTAAGCCATACATGGGCCTGCTCGGCACGAGAATTTTTGGTGGCCGGGCCCGTGTTGTGCCCGACCACGGCACCAATCGTGTCGTGCTGTGACGTGCCGAGGCCAACCAGGCCTCGTGTCATGTCTGACCCAGCATGATTTTGTGGTCCGATGTGTGGTTCGCCGGCACAAGACATGTCCTGCACCCTACCCCCACTTCATCGCCAGCCACTAAAGTCCTTACTATACGGATATGGAAAATGCATGGGCACGAGTCTGATTCCACTCCGACCCGACCCGCGGTCAGACTCGACCCGAATCCCCTCGTCCCCCAACGGTTAAAAAAAATTAAATTTTGAATATCATCCATTGGATTTCACCTCCAACGGCTAGAGGGCAGAATCCAATGGGCATCATGATTTTGCCCCCTAAAAATCAATAAAAAAATAAAATAAAAAACAAAAAAATAACTTTAAAAAAAATTTTCCCTTTAATCTATAAATTTTTTCTAACCTTTCTAAAAAATTTATGTTTTTCATAAATATTTATTCTCACACTCGCAAAATTCTCTCAAAGTTCTTGTTCTTCTCTCTCTCGGAACTTCGAGATTTCGTCATTTGGCTCGGCTTTTCGAGACTCACAACTCGGGTTTGGAAGTTTGAACTAGACAGTGGTGCACAGTGCACTTGATCTACCTAACTACTTTATGAATATTTTAATCTTTATTTAGTATTGAACTATAATTTTTAACATAAAAAATAATATTTAAAAAAATTAAGTTTTTTTGTTTACTTTCTCTCTCTCTCTAATCCAAAAACCTAAAATCTATCATCTAGTCTCTATCTACTGTTTAACAAAAATCCAAAAAAAATAACTAATACTAATGAAACATATTTAAATTTAGAAAATAAAATCTTACACAAAGGTCTGATGCTGCTGAAACTTTGGTTTTTCCAGTCGTCTCAATCCAAACATCTAAAAAAAACTAAGACTTCTGTAGTTTGGACTCATTTTAATATAATAAAATAAAAAAATGTTAGTGGCGAGGAAGAAGAAATGACACAGTGCAAATATTATATGAGAAATTTATATATGACTATCTTATAACTTGTTGTATATGACTATCATATAACTCATTATAGACTATTATCTTATCACTCAATATATACGACTATCTTATAACTCTTTATAATTGAGTATCATTGAACTCATTATAAGTGAGTGTCATAAATTATTATAATTGTCTTATAAATGATTAGAGTGTCTAATAACTCATTTTATATGAATATGTAATAGGTCATTAGACATGAGTGTCATATAACTCATTATAAATAAGTGTCTTATAACTAGTTTTAAGTGAGTTTGTTATACCTCAATATAAACAAGTCTCTTATAACTCATTATAAAAAAGTACATTACAACTCATTATAAAAGAGTGCATTACAACTCATTAAAAGAGAGTGTATTATAACTTATTATAAATGAGTATGCATTAACTCATTATAAAATAGTGTATTATAACATATCATAAATGAGTGTCTTATATGTCATCATAAATGTGCGTCATATATATCATTTAAAATGAGAGACTTTTAATACATTATAAATGAATGTCATATAACCTATTATAAATAAGGGTCTTATAACTCATGATAAATGATTCTTTTATTACTCATTATAATGAGTATCATATAAATCATTATAAATATCTTTCTTATAACTCATTATAAATGACTATCATATAAATCATTATAAATGACTATCTTATAACATATTATAAACAACTATCTTAAAATGCATTATAAATGACAATCTTATTACTTATTATAAATGACTCTCTAATAACTCATTATGGGTGCATTGATTATTACTCATTATAAATGCGCTCTAATAATTCATTATAAATTCCTCCCTTATTATTCATTTTAAATTACTATCTTATAACTTGTTATAAATGACTCTCTTATAACTCATTATAAGTGATTGCCTTACAACTCGTTATAAATGATTCTCTTATAGCTCATTATAAACAAATATATTATAGCTCATTATTAATGAGTGTCTTATAACTCATTATTATGACTGATTATAAATCAGTATTTTATAACTCATAATAAATGATTGTCTTATAACTACTTATAATAAGTATCTTATCAAATCATTATAAATGAGTGTCATATGAACTCATTATAAAGTAGTGTGCGATCATGTTAATATGAAAGAGAGACTTATCAAATTGTTGTAAATGAGGGCCTTATCAATTCATTATATATTATTGTCTAATCAACTCATTATAAGAGAGTTTCTAATCGAATTATTACTAATGAATGTTTTATCAAGTCAGTATAACACGTGACTTAGCAACTCTTTATAAATGAGTGTCTTATCGGCTTTTTATACATGAGTATCTTCTTAACTCCTCATAAATGACTATATTATCAACTAATCAAAAATGAGCGTCTTATCAATTCATCATAATTGTGCACCTTAGCAACTCATCATACAAGAGTCTTATTAACTCATTTTAAATGGGTGTCTAATCAACTCATTATAAATAAGTATTATATCAATTTGTAGTGAGAGAGCGTCTTATCAAATCATCATAAATGATTGTCTTATCAAGCTATTTCAAAAGAGTAATCTATCAAATCTTTATATATGGGTATCTTATTAACTTGCTACAAACAAGTACCTTATTAACTATATAAATGAGTGTCTTATCAACTCTTTATAAACTAGAGTCGTGTAAATCATTGTAAACTATATCTTATAACTCATTATAAATTTGTGTATTGTTACAAATTCTAAGAGTATCTTATATAGAGTGTCTTATTACTCATTAAAAATACGTGTGTTATCAACTCAATAAAAATGAGTAACTTATCAACTCATTATAAATGAGTGTCTTATCAACTCATTATAAATGAGTTCCTTTAACCTATTATAAATGAATATGTTATCAACTCTTTATAAATGATTATCTTATTAACTCATTATAAACAAGTGTCTTATCAAGTATTATAAAAGTGTGACTTATCAACTCCTTAATAAATGAGTATCTTATGTAGAGGTTATAAATGAATTTCTTGTCAACTCATTATTAATGATTATCTTATAAATTTATTATAAATGAGTAACTTATGAATTCTTTATAAGTGGTTATGTTATCAACTCATTATAAATGGGTTTCATATGAATTCATTGTAAATGAGTTCATTATAAACTAATTATAAATGAGTGTCTTATCATCTTATTATAAAATCAATAACTCATTATCAACAACTATCTTTTCAACTAGTTATAAATTAATGTCTTATCAACTCATTATAAAATCAGTATCTTATTCACATGATATAAATGGATGTCTCATCAACTTTTAAATAAGTGTCTTATCAACTTATTATAAACAAGTCTTATTAACTCTCTGTACATGATTGCCTTATAAACTCATTATAAATGAGTGTCTTATAACTCATTATAAATGAGTTAATAATCAAAGTGTTATAATTGAGTCAAATCAACACAAAATAAAATGAGTATTTTATTAACTCATTATAATAAAAATGACTTTCAATGTCTTATATTTTAAATTATTATAAATGAGTGTCTGATAACTCATTATAAATGAGGGTTTATAACTCACTATAAATGAATGTCTTATATCTCATTATAAATAAGTGTCATATATATCATTATAAATGAGGGACTTAAAACATATTATAATTGAGTGTATTACAACTCATTATAAATGAGTATCTTATAACTCAAGATAAATGACAATTTAATTACCCATTATACATGAGTATCATATAACTCATTATAAATGTATTTTTTATAATTCATGATAAATGACAGTTTAATTACCCATTACACATGAGTATCATATAACTCATTATAAATATATTTCTTACAATTCATGATAAATGATGCCACATAACTCAATATAAATGACTATCATATAACTTGTTATAAACATGTATCTTATAACTCATTATAGATAGCAATCATATAACTCATTATAAATGACTCTCTTATAACTCGATATAAGTGCTAATCTTATTACTCAATATAAATGAGTCACTATAATTCATTATAAATGCCTCTCTTATTGCTCATTGTTAATGACTATCTTATAATTCATTATAATGACTTTTATAACTCATTATAAATGACTCTCTTATAACTCATTATAAATGATTGCCTTATTACTCACTATAAATAACTGTCCTATAACACATTATAAACAAATATATTATAGCTCATTATTAATGAGTATCTTATAACCTATTATAAATGAGTGTCTTATGATTAATTATATATGAGTGTCTTATAACTCATTATAAATTTGTATTTTATAACTCCTTATAAATGAGTATCTTATCAACTCATTATAAACAAATATTTTATCAACTCATTATAAATTTGTGTATTGTTACTCATTATAAAAGAGTGTCATATATAGAGTGCCTTATTATCGACTAAATAAAAATGAGTATCTTATCAACTCATTATAAAAGAGTGTCTTATCAACTTCATTATAAATGAGTAACTTATCAACTCTTAATAAATAAGTATCATATCAACTCATTATAAATGAGTTTTATTAAATTCATTATAAATGAGTTTCTTATAAACTAATTATTAATAAGTGTTTTATCAATTCATTATAAACAAGCATCTTATCTATTTGTTATACACAAGTATCTTATCAATTCATTATAAATGAGTATCTTATTAGCTCATTATAAATAAATATCTTAACAACTCATTATCAACTACTATCTTTTCAACTAGTTATAAATGAATGCATTATCAACTCATTATAAAATGGCTATCTTATTCACATGATATAAATGGGTGTCTCATCAATTTTTAAATGAGTGTCTTATCAACTTATTATTTACAAGAGTCTTATTAACTCTTTGTATATGATTGTCTTATAAACTCATTATAAATGATTGTCTAATAACTCATTATAAATGATTGTCTTATAACTCATTATAAATAATTTAATAATCATAGTGTTATAAATGAGTCTTATCAACAAAAAATAAAATGAGTGTCTTATTAACTCATTATAATAAAAATGATTTATCAATGTCTTATAAACTCATTATAAATAATTATTCTTTATAAATGAGTTTCTTATCAACTTATTATAAATGAGTATTTTTAAAATTTTTATAAATGAGTGTCTTATAACTCATTATAAATGAGGATCTTATTATTTACTATAAATGATTGTCTTATATCTCATTATAAATTAGTGTCATATATATCATTATACATGAGGGACTTAAAACTCATTATAATTGAGTGTCTTACAACTCATCATAAGTGAGTATTTTATAACTCATAATAAATGACAGTCTAATTACCCATTATACATGAGTATCATGTAACTCATTATAAATGTATTTCTTTTAACTCATGATAATTTATTGCCACACAACTCATTATAAATGACTATCATATAACTTGTTATAAATACATATCTTATAACTCATTTTAAATACCAATCTTATAACTCATTATAAATGACTCTCTTATAACTCAATATAAGTGCCACTCTTATTACTCATTATAAAATGAGTCACTTATAATTCATTATAAATGTCTCTCTTATTACTCTTTGTTAAAGACTATCTTATAACTCATTATAATGACTCTTAACTTTGATTATAATTGATTTCCTTATTACTCACTATAAATGACTTCCTTATAGCTTATATTAAACAAATATAATATAGCTAGTTATTAATGAGTTTCTTATAACCTATTATAAATGAGTGTCTCACGACTCATTATATATGACTATCTTATAACTCATTATAAAATAGTATTTTATAACTCATTATAAATAAATATCTTATCAACTCATTATAAACTAATATCTTATCAACTCATTATAAATTAGTATCTTATCAACTTGTTATAAAAGAGAGTCTTATCAACTCGTTGTAAATAATTATCCTATTAACTCATTATGAATTTTTGTCTAATCAACTAATTATAAGAGAGGGTCTAATCAATTTAATATAAATAATTGTCTTGTCAAGTCATTATAAAGATGTGTCTTATCGATTCTTTATAAATGAGTGTCTTATCAACTCATTAAAAATGAGTGTCTTATCAACCTGTTATAAATGAGTGTCTTATCAACTCATTATAAATGAGTATCTTACCAACTCATTATAAAATAGAGTCTTATTAACTCATTTTAAATGTGTGTCATATCAACTCATTATAAATGGGTTTCTTATCAATTCATTATGAGAGAGTGTCAAATCAACTCATCATAAATGATTGTTTTATCAATTTGTTTTAGACGAGTATCCTATGAAATCTTTATATGTGAGTATATTATCCACTCTTTACAAAAGAATATATTTTTACTACATAAATGATTGTCTTATCAACTCATTATATACTAATATCTTATAAATCATTATATAGTATATCTTATATCATATTATAAATGAGTTCCTTACTCATTATAAAAGAGTGTCTTATAATTTATTATAAATGTCGTATTATACTTTTATAAATGAGTGTTTTATCAACTCATTAAAAATGGATAACTTAACAAATCATTATAAATATCTTATAAAATTATTATAAATGAGTATTTTATCAACTTACTATAAATGAGTATCTTATCAAATCATTATAAATAAGGTTCTTATGCATTCATCACATGTTAGTTTATCATAAACTAATTATAAATGAGTGTCTTTTCAACTCATTTTAAACAAGTGTCTTATCAATTCATTGTATTTGATAGTCTTATCATCTCATTATAAATGAGCATCTTATCAACTTAATATAAACTATTATCTTGTCAACTAGTTATAAAATGAGCATCTTATTGACTCATTATAACTTGAGTATCTTATCAAGTAGTTATACATGAGTGTCTCATCGAGTAGTTATAAATGAGTATTTTATTAACTTATAAATAAGCGTCTTATCAAGTAATTATATAGAAAAGTTTTATTAACTCATTGTAAATGATTGTCTTATCAACTCATTATAAATGAGTATCATAAAACCCATTATAAATGAGTATCATAAAACCCATTATAAATGAGTTACTAATCAATGTGTCATAAATGATAGTCGTATCAAATAATAATAAATTTAGTGCCTTATTAACTCATAATAAATGTCTTATCAATCTCTTTTCAATGATTATCATATCAACTTGTTATTAACATGTCTTATCAAATCATTATAAATGAATATCTTATAAACTCAATATTAAAAATAATTTTATCAACTCATTGTGGGTTAGTATTTTATCAACTTATTATAAATGAGTGTCTTGCCAACTCATTATGAAAGATTGTCTTATAATTTCATTATAAATGAATATCTTATTAAGTTTTTAAAAATAATCATCTTCTCAATTCATTATAAATGGGTTTATTATCAACTTGTTATACATGAGTGTCTTATCAAGTTCATAAATGTGTGTGTTATCAACTCAATATAAATGAATATCTTATCCATCATTATAAATGTGTGTCTTATGATTCATTGTAAATAAGCATCTTATAACTCATTATAAATGAGTGTCTTATAACACCTTATAAATGTCTTATCAACTATTTGTGAATGAGTGTTTATCATTTCATTATAAATGAGTTTCTTATCAACTCGTTTAACAAAAATTTATAAACTCTTTATACATGAGTGTCTTATCAACTCATTATAAATTTATTTCTAATCAACTTATTATAAGAGAGTGTCTAATCACCTTGTTATAAATGATTGTCTCATCAAATCATTATAAACAAGCTTCTTGTCAACTTTTTACAAATGAATATCTTGTCAACTCATTTTAATCGAGTGTCTTATTAACTCATTATAAACAAGTATCTTATCGAATTATTATAAAAGGGAGTCCTATCAACCCATACTAAAATAGAGGCTTATAAACACATTACAAATGAGTATCTCATCAACTCGTTATGATAAAATGTCTTATCTACTCGTTATAAATGATTATCTTATCAAGTTGTTTAAAATGAGTATCCTATCAACTCTTTATATAGGAGTATCTTATCAATTCACTACTTATGAATATCTTATTAAATAGATAAATGAGTATCTTATCAACTCATTATAAATGAGTATCTTATAAATCATTGTAAAATATGTCTTTTTTTTTAATAAAGTTTGTTTTATTAATTATAAGAGCCTCTCTTTTGGTGGAGGAAAACCATTTTTACAAACTAAAGATCTACCCCATTTCCCTTTTACACCCTTGTCAAGTAAAACAATGTATAAAGTAACTTTACAAAGCTTGAAAAAAACATCTTTAATATTCTCTTTAGATAGATCTCGTGTTGTATATCTTGCTTATGCTTCTCCTCTTCCTGTTAAGTCCACATGTATTCCCTTTTCAGCTACATTGTTTCTTTAAGATTTTACAGCATAGCAGCATGCATCCTTATTTAGCAGAATTTAGCAAAATTAAGCAGAATTTGGTAGCATCCCCATAGCCTGTATTCACCCATAGCATCCACATTTCGACAGCTTTAAATTTGCCAACTTTGTTGCTTTTTCAAGTATCAGCCTTGCTTAAATGTCCATGCAGTTTATTTTTCATGTTTAGTCATCCCTCAGGACTGGGTGACTCTTAATCCCATGTGTACTACTCTAAACTGCAGCTGCATTTCAAGCAAACAAACAGTAAACATAAAATTTAGCAGAATTTTGCAGCCTATATTCACCCATCGCATCCTTTCAAAAAGCTTTAAAGTTTGCCAACTTTGCTGCATTTTCAAGTATCAGCCTTGCTTGACTCTTAATCTTATGTGTTCAGCTCTTAGCCTTCAAGTGCTAAGGCAAAAACTACAGCTTCTTTATATCTGCACAGAATGTTGGTACAGTCTAGAAAGACTATATCAACATCTCCCCCTTTAAATCCTTCTCCATCGCTTCATATCTGCAAAAGGTTAGTTAATGTGGAAAAAAACACCAAGCTTTTTAGCCTAGCTTGTGTACACAGCTTTGCCTATCCTCAAATCCCATGTGAACAAAAACTGCAAAATAATAAGCTATCCACATATAAAGTATAAATCTGTAAAATACAGATTATGTAGACAAATCTGTGAGTGCAGATATATGTATCTGTAAAATCCAAGACTTTTCAGAGTTACTCTTAATCCTGCTAAATTCTAACATCTATGAATGAAGATATCTGCACAGAAGACAAATCTGTGCAGATATTGCTTCAAGTGACTTAGCACCCTTATGAATGCAGATATCTGCTAAATCCAAGACCCTTATGAATTCTAACAACTTAATCCTCCAATCCCTCAGGACCCTTATGAATGCAGATATCTGCTAAATTCTAACATCTATGAAAGCAAACCAAATAGTCTTCAAGTGCCTCAGCACTTGAAGACAAATCTGTGAATGCAGATATATGCAGATTATGTAGACAAATCTGTGAATGCAGCAAAGTTTGCCAACTTTGCTGCATTTTCAAGTATCATCCTTGCTTGAATCACTTATCAGGGATTTTAACATCGATGAAATCTACAAAAACATCAGATTTTTACTTCCCCACAGGAGCAGGGAACCTTTTTTTTTTCAAGCAACACGAAATAAAATAATACAATACAACACTAACAGAATTATTTAGTCATCCCTCAGGACTGGTTGACTCTTAATCTTATGTGTTCAGCTCTTAGCCTTCAAGTGCTAAGGAAAAACTACAGCTGCATTTCAAGCAGACCAAATAGAAACCAAATTAGCAGAATTACTGTCTTCAAATGCTAAGACAGTAAACATAACCATTTAGGCATCCCTCAGGACCAGAATGCCTCATGCAAACCTTCCTTATATCTGCACAGAATATTGGTATAGTCTAGAAGGACTATATCAACATCTCCCTTTAAATTCTTCTCCATCGCTTCATATCTGCAAAAAGGTTAGTTAAGGTGGAAAAAAACACCAAGCTTTTCAGCCTAGCTTGTGTACACAGCTTTGCCTATCCTCCAATTCCCCGTGAACAAAAACTACAAAATAATAAACTGTCCAAACACATATAAAGTATAAATCTGTAAAATACAGATTATGTAGACGAATCTGTGAATGCAGATATATGTATCTGTAAAATCCAAGACTTTTCAGAGTTAATTTTAACCTATTACTCCACTAGAATAAATGCTGTACTTGTTAAGGAATGACCTTTATTTCAGGCCAAATCTGTAAACTCATCATCCTTTTCAAAGTTATGCCAAGCCAAATCTGTAAACCAAGTCTAACTATTTAACTATATAGAGACCAAAATTTTAAATTACTTATTTTTCTCAATACTAATATATGGAGTTCCCAATTCATCTAGCCTTGCAAGGACTTTAAATTTAGTTGGGAGATTGCTTATGTCAAACACATCATCTCCTATATATGCACCTTCTTTAGCCAGCCTATCCGCTAGGGAATTAGCCTCTCTGTAAATGTGCTCAATGGACGCATTCTCTTTTTCTATATGTTTATTTATAGACTCTATGTCATCATCATATTGCCAGAGGTTGAACTTTTTATGAACAAGGTCCACTAATAACTTTGAGTCAACTTGAATTTGAAATTCCCTAAGGTTGAGCTCACTGTAGAGTTGTAATCATTTAAGAAGAGCTTGAATCTCAGAATATAATACTGAGATACACTTTAGGTTAATCTTAAAAGCTTTTAAAACCTTCCCTTGCGAATCCCTTATAACACCTCCTCCTCCCGCTGCCCCCATTTCACTGTTAAAACTGTCATCTGTATTGAGCGACATTTTACCTTTAGGCGGTTTCTCCCACTTAATACTCTTAACCCTTAGCCCCCTTCTATTTTCATATGATAAGCATCAATAGTCTATTAATTCAATTTCTGACTTATCTTTCCTTGTTTTAATAGGGCTAGCCTCCGAGATACAAGCGATTTCTTTTTTAATATCTTTTTTAATATATTTCCTTGTAAAATATGTCTTATAACTCATTATAAATTAAAATCTTATTATTAATTATAAAACAGTGTCTTATAACTCATAATAAATTAGTATCTTATTATATATTTTTTTATTTCACCCTCCCCCTAATCCCCCCTTACCAACCCTAGGTAGATGTATACAACAAACTTCCACACTAGTCAATAATCTAAATGAGCATCTTATAAATCATTGTAAGTTATGTCTTATAGCTCATTATAAATGAAAGTCTTATTATTAATTATAAAAGAGTGTCTTATAACTCATAATAAATTAGTATCTTATTATATGTTTTTTTTTCACCCCCATCCCCTCTTACCAATCCCAGGTAGATGCATACGAAAATTTTCCACTCTGATCAATCATCTCAGTAATGATCATGACTAAGTACATTTAATTTTAGAATTCTTATGAGATCTAATGCATTAGTAATGATTTAAACACATCTAATATCTTATTATATGTTATAAACAAGTTTGTTATCAACTTATTATAAATAGTAACTTGTCGACTCATTATAAATAGTAACAAGTTTGTTATCGACCCATTATAAATGAATATCTTATTAACTCATTATAAATGATTATCTTATTAACTCATTATAAATGAGTACCTTATCAACTCATAAAAAAAAGAGTGTCTTATCATCTTTTTATAATCTAATGTTTAATAATTCATTATAAGTGTCTTATGACTCATTTTAAATGAGCATATAATAACTACTATAAATGAGTATCTTGCCAACTCATTATAAAAAAGTATCTTACGACTACTGGTATGTGATTGACTTATCAATTCATTATAAATTAGTATCATATAAATTATTTTAATTGAGTGGCTTATAACTCATTATGAATGAGTGTCTTATTGCTCATTTTAAATGAGTGTTTTGTATCTCATTATAAATGAGTGTGACATCAAATTATTTAAATTAATATCTTGTTTATACTTTATAAATGAGTTTCTTATCAACTCCTTAAAATGAGTGTCTTATAAACTCATTATAAATGAGTTCCTTATCAGCTATTTATAAAAGCCTATTTTATCACCTCCTTATAAATAAGTGTCTTATCATGTAATTTGTAAATGAGTGTGTTATGAACTCTTCATAAACTATCATCTTAGCATGTATTATAAATGAGTATCTTATGATCTCTTTATAAACTATTATCTTATCAACTAGTTATATATGAGTGTCTTGTCTACTCATTGTAAAATAGTATATTATAAATTCATTATAAATGAGTGACATTTCAACTCCTTATAAATGAGTCTAACTCATTTTGAGGTGTGTCTTATCAATTTTTTATAAACAAATATCTTATCATCTCATTATAAAAAAGTATCTTATCAACCTATTATGAGAGAGTATCTTATCAATTCCTTATAACTAATTGTCTAATATAGTCATTATGATGAGTATGCTATTAACTCTTTATAAATGAGTGACTTATCAACTCTATAAAGTGTGTTATCTACTCTTCATAAATGAGTATGTTATAAATTATTATAGTGAGTTTTTTATAATTCATTTTCAAATGAGTGTATTATTACTCGCTATAAATGAGTGTCTTATAACTCATGATAAATACATGTTTTATTACTCATTATAAATGAGTATTTTATTATTTGTTATAAATGAGTATCATATCACTCTTTATAAATGAATCTTCTATAACTCATTATAAATGGATCTCTTATAATTTGTTATAAATGATTCTCGTATAACTTATTTTAAATAAATAACTTATAACTCATTATAACTGGTCATCTTATAAAACATTATAAACTAGTGTCATATAATTTGTTACGAATGAGTGTCTTATAACTCATTATAAACTTGGGTATTATCAACTAGTTATAAATGAGTGTCTTTTCAATTCATTAAAATGATTTACTTATCATTTCTTTATAAAAAGTGTCTTATCAATTCTATAAAATAAGTGTTTATTCAATTCATTGTAAATGAGTATTTTATAAACTCGTTATTAAAATATCATATCAACTCATTATAAATGCATGTTTGATCAAGTCATAAACACATGTCTGATCAACTCATTATAAACACATGTCTGATTAACTTAATATAAACACATGTTTGATCACCTCATCATAAACATGTCTCTTATTAATTAATTTAAATCAGTGTCTTTATCTACTGATTATAAATGGGTTTCTTAGCATCTTGTTACAAATGAGCGACTTATCAAGTTGTTATAAATAAGTATTTTATTAACTTATTATAAATGGGTGTCTTTTCAACTCATTTTAAACAAGCTTCTTATCAACTCATTAAAAAGGATTGTCTTACCAACTCATTATAAACAAGTATTTTATTTCTCTTTAAAGACATGTCTTATAACTCATTATAGATGAGTATATTGTCAACTCATTACAAATGAGTGCCTTATCAACTCATTGTTAAAGGATGCCATATAAACCTTTTATAAATGAGTATGTTGTCAACTCATTATAAATAAGTATCTTATCATCTAGTATAAATGATCGTCATATCAACTCATTATAAATGAGTGTCTTATCAACTTATTATAAATGACTATATTATAATTCACTATAAATATATATCTTATAATTCACTATAAAAGAGTGTCTTTTAACACATTATAAATAAATTTATCTGACTCATTATAAATGAGTGTCTTATCAACTTGTTATATATAGTATCTTATTAACTCGTTATAAATATGTATCTTATCAACTCTTTCTAAATGAGGGACTTATCAATTTATTGTGAATGAGTACCTTATCAACTCCTTATAAAAGAGTGTCCTGTCAACTCATTATAAAAGAATATCCAATTAACTTCATATAAATGAATATTTTATCAACACATTATAAATGAGTATTTATAAACGTATTACAAATGAGTGTATTATGAACTAGTTAAAAATAAGTAGCTTATCAACACATTACAAACTAGTCATAAAGGAGCGTGTTATATTCTTTTTATAAATGAATATCTTATAAACTCTTTATAATTGAGTATATTATAACTCATTATAAATGAATGTCTTATAAATCATTATATATGAGTATTTAATAACTACTTATAAATGAGTATCTTATCAACTCCTTATAAATGAGTATCTGATCAATTCATTATAAACAAGTATCATATTATTTGGAATGCTAAATACCAAATAAAACTAGTAATCTTAGTCATTATTCATGATGTGTTTTATAGAAATTAGCTTTAAAATGAATAATTTAACTAAATTATATTTTTTATGGAATATGAAGGATAATTAAAAAATTCTATGATGTTTGTTTGAGATGGAGACTTGATGGATTGCTGAGAAAAATGGTTGTAAAAAGTTTTGTTAACTCGTAGTATTAATTATGTTAGAACTTTGTTATATCTCATTGAATTATAAGATTATTTTTGCATCCATTCTTAGCTAAAATTCTATATGACTAATTATTATAATCTTCACGTGTCATAACTCTACTACATAATTAACACAATTATTTCACTACAAAACACATTCTTTTTGGTTGTGAAATTTTATTGGAGTCATAATCACACTAGCTTAAAATATTATTTAATAATTGTGACATTAATTTCATATTACAACAACCAATTACCTCATTAGTACTCAAAGTCATGACAAGCTTTGGTGCCATGACAAGCTTTGATGCCAAAATTTTTTCATTATAGAGCCAATAAATTCAAAACAAAAATTATGATGTTATTCCAAGCACCTCATCTTTTAGCTATAAAATGTTCTAGAGAATCATACTCAAGCCTCAGCCATTTCCAAGCTATTACATTTGCTCTCGAGAAAATTCCTTATCAAAGAATGTCTTAACAACTCATTATGAGAGAGTGTCTTATCAACTCATTATGAGATAGTGTATTTTCAAGTCATAATAAATGATTGTCTTATCAACTCTTTATAAATACATAACTTACCAACTCATTATAAATGAGTGTTTTATCAACTCATTACAAAATGAGTGTATTATTAACTCATTATAAATCAGTATCGTATCAACTCTTAATAAATGTGTGTTTTATCAACGCACTATAAATGAGTGTCTTGCCAACTCATTATAAACAAATATTTTATCAACTTGTTATAAAAGAAATAGATATCAACTTGTTACAAATGAGCTTCTTCTCAATACATTATAAATGAGTTTCTTATCAACTCATAATGAGAGAGTGTCTTATCAACTCATTATAAATTACTATCTTACCAAGTTATTATAAATGAGTGTATTATAACTTTTTATTAATAACTTTTATATTACTCACTATAAATGAGCATCTTATTACTCATTATAAATGATTGAGTCATAGCTCATAATAAATGAGTGTCTTATTACTTGTTATAAATAAGTATTTATTAAAACATGATAATGAGTATCTTGTCAACTTGTTATAAATGGATATCTTATTAACCCATTATAAATAAATATCTTATCAAATCATTATGAATGAATATCTTATGGACTCATTACAAATGAGTGTCTTATCAACTCATTATAAATGAGTGCCTTTCTAACTCATTATAAACTAGTATCTTATAACTAATTTTAAATAATCATCTTAGAATTACTTATAAATAAGTGTCTTTTCACCTCATTATAAACAAATGTCTTACTAACTCCTTATAAATGATTTTTTTAACTTCTCATAAATGAGTATCAATTAACTCATTATAAATGAGTATCAATTAACTCATTATAAATGAGTATCATATCAATTCATTATAAAGAAGTATCTTTTTTTTTCTAATGTATTATTATGAGAAAAGAAATAAGTCATTAAAATGAATGACTTATCAACTTTTTGATAAGATATTCTTTCATAAATAAGTGTCTTTTCACCTCATTATAAAAAAATATCTTATCAACTCATTATAAATGAGTATCTTATCAACTCTTAGTTAATTAGTATCTTATTAACTCTATATAAATGAATATCTTATCAACTCTCTATAAATGAGTATCTTATCAACTTATTATGAAATAATGTCTCATCAACATTTTATAAATGATTGTCTTATAAACTCTTTATAAATGAGTATCCTATCAACTCGCTATAAATGAGAATCTTATCGACTCAATATGAGAGACTACCTTTTCAACTCATTAAAATTATTTGTCTTATCAACTTATTATAAATATTTATCTTATTAAGTCATTATAACTGAGCGTGTTATCAATACTTTATAAATAAATATCAAAACAACACATTATTAATGAATATCTTATTATCTCCTTGTAATATTGTGTCTTATTAACTTATTATAATGAGTATATTATTAACTCATTATAAATGAGGGTCTTATCAACTCATTATAAATGAGTATCTAATCAACTCATTATAAATGAGTGTTTTATCAACTCATTATAATTTAATTACAATTCAAATCTTTATAAATGTGTATCTTATCAATACATTTTAAATGAAATATCTTAAAACTCATAAACAAGTGTATTAATAGCTTGTTATATATAATTGTCTTAACAACTCATTATAAATGAGTGTCTTAACAACTCATTATAAATGATAATATTATCAACTTGTTATATAAATGCGTATATTATTAACTTAATATAAACATATGTCCTATCAATTCTATATAAATGAGTATCATATATAATCATTATATATGATACAAAAGATTTGAAAGAAGTAGAAAAAAAAATGAATGCATTCATGAAGTTTCAGCTTTAACTAGCACTACAACTTTGGAGATACAAAAGAAAAGAAAGAAATCATGACAAACCCCAACATTATGACTTTGAAGATCTAGATAGAAAAAGCTCGAAGTACAATCCAACAAAAAGTTATGGCAACCTTAAATTCATGTCATCCAATGATGATGATGTCATGGCAATCCAAAAAGCATTGACATCTAGCAAATAAAAAGAAAAAAAGGTAGCCTCAAAAAAAGTAATGGAAAATGATTCAACACTAAGAGAAAGTTTAGGAAAAAATAAAAAATGAGAGATTCTATGATGAAGTTAGCCTAAACAAGCGAGATCACTAATATAAATAATAACATATTGATAGTCTAGTTATGGAAATTAAATGCAGAACTAATTGGGGTGCACCCAAAGAATAATTTATGGATAATGTGATGAAATAAATATAATCACTCACATAAATCATTTTACACACAAACTTAGTCATGGAAATCAAAACATATCATGACTCGCTAACATATGCACAAGAAGAATTAACCATATTATTTAGACATACTATGATTCTCAAACGTAATCATTGTAAATATTTATGTGGAATGGAAGGAAAGTATAATTTTATATAAATGCATAATTGTTTGGGGAAGAGACATTACTTAAGTATGAGAGTTTGTTTGGCATGCTAGATAGCAAATAAAACTAGATATTTTTATGATTATTCATGAAAATCCTCTAGCACGGTGATTTTTAGCTAGAGTAAGTTTCAAAGGGTATTTACTCAAATCATGGCTATTTCCAAGGCCGTGACTTTCTACCTTGGTTAAATAGCCAAAGTCGTGAATCATTCCAAGAACCATAATATTCTAATACAAGAGAGACACCAAAATCATGGTTTATATCTAATTCTATGATTTTGTATTATAGAGAGTAAATATACAACCACAACTATTTCTAGTGATACAACAATCTAAAGAAAGAAAATGACTAAAGTAATGGTTCATTCATAGAGCCTCATTTTTGTGTTAAATAGAATAAAAGAGAAAGCTATTGTATTCCAATGGTCATAACTTTTGACTTAAATTTTGCAACTAATAATTTGAGTATAAAAGTACAAAATATGAAAATTTCAAAATAAAATTTTAGGGTGTGAGAGTAAAAATGAAAATATAGGGTTCGGGAGCATAATTTTACCAAGCCTAGGGGAGACAATGAGCAAAGTAATAACACAAGGCACAAAATGAACTTTAAGAGTGGGAGTGAATTTTGACTCCACATCAAGGTTCATGAATATGTATTCTAGATTTACGGTATGATTCCTAGACATCTTGAGGGCTATCATTATAAACCTAGAATTCCATGAATTTTATCTCAAATTATCTCATTTGAACTCCTCCTGAATGTCATACTAAATCAAAGTCTATGATTGGTATATTTGATTTTGCGTGAGAGATACTTGATTAATGAATTTTAATATTTTGATTTTATTGTATTTTGGTTTTTAATAAAAGTGATATTTTTGTAAAATTAGAATTAGAATTTTATTATTAGTGAGTTCGTGCATGCTTTATTGGTGGATCATGATAAGTACACCATATAGAACACTCATGTGTAATGCTAGGAAAGAAGTGATAGTTCTTTTGATCATGAAATACAAGACAAACTTTTACATCAAAACTCATTGTTGAGTTAAGTTTAATCATATGAGTATGGTACATAAGAATTCGAATGCATGAATAATTTTCTAAGCTAATCTATTGTGCATATCTTAGAAGAATTGGCCCTAAAATTATGTATAAATTTTATAAAATATTATCCGAAAAGTTTCATCTTTAATGTGAGAGTCATGTGACATCGTGTTAGATGATGATATGTAAGGTGGTAATAGTCTAATAATTTATTTTTTATTATATGACTCATAACAGTGAGATTTGAGGGAAAATATATACTATTTTTACAAGTATGATACATACAAAGATGAAATAATATATATTTTTCAGCTTGTAAATGATTGCATAAAATGAACTTTTAAATGATTTTGAGCGAAGATGATTTGTCATTTTTTTGATATTATACCAAGGGGATAGCTACGAGGAGAATATCATTAGGAATGACCCAATAGTTGATAACAATCTTGTATACTACTAGGAAATCATTTTTATAAGAGTCTAACCTTATTTTGTAACCAAACACAAATATCTAAACTATTTATATAAGCTATTATGAATAAATGAGTTGAATATCCCTAAAATCTAAGAATCTTACTAAAAACTCAATCTTATCATCTCAACTAGAGCAATAACCAACTAATAATTGGTTAATTACCTATACAAAATCTATGTGACTGATATTGGAATAAAAATCTACTTTATCACATGTACAATCTATATACAAGTGGGAATAGTTGGATAAGAGAACCTTGCCCAATTGAATTTTGAGAATTTGATGAATCCAAAAAATTTAGAATCATTACCAATTCACAATAATAAGATACCAATTTATAGTTGGCAAAATACTTATTTATATTGAGTTGATAATACACTCATTTATAACTAGTTGATGAGATAGTAATTTATAATGAGTTTATAGCATACTCATTTATAATAAAGAGATGCACATTTATAATGTATTAATAAGATGTTTGTTTTAATTTTTTGATAGGATACTCATTATAATGAGTTTATAAGATACTCATTTATAATGAGTTTATAAGATACTCATTTATAATGAGTTGACAAGACACTAGTTTACAATGAGTTACAAGAAACTCCTTTATAACGAGTTGATAAGATACCCTTTTATCAAATTGATGTGACACTCACGTGTAACAAATTGATAAAATACTTATTTATAATGAGTTGATAAGACAGTTATTTATGTAATACCTTGATAAAACAATCAATTATAATGAATTGATAAGATATGAATTACAAGACAATCATTTAAATGAGATTATAATTACTCATTTATCCAGTTGATTGGTCACTCTTTTGTAAAGAGTTGATAAGATAGTCATATATAAAAAGTTGACAACACACTTATTTACAATAACTTGATAAATATTCATATAAAATAAGTTGATATGATACTCTTTTATAATGAGTTGACATGATACTCACTTATAAAGAGTTGATATGACACTTATTTATAATGAGTCGATAAGACTCCTAAAGAGTTGATAAAACATTCATTTATAAAGAGCTAATAAAATATTTATTTATAATGAGTTGATAAGATACTCATTTATAATGAGTTGATAAGATATTCATTTATAATGAGCTGATAAGATATTCATTTATAATGAGTTTATAAAATACTCGTTTATTAGAAATTGATATGATACTCATTTATAAAAGAATTGATATAGTATTCATTTATAATGAATTGATAAGAAAATTAGTCATGATGAGTTGATAAGATACTCCCTCATAATTATTTGATAAGATACTCCATCATAATAAGTTGATAAGATATTCATTTATAACGAGTTGAAAAAAGACTCATTTATAACTAATTGATAATGTATTCTTTTATAACTAGTTGATAATACACTCAATTGTAATGAGTTAATAAGATAATTTTTATAATGATTAGATATGATATTCATTTATATAGAATTAATAGGACATATATTTATATTAAGTTAATAAGATACTCATTCTATTATGAGTTTTATAAGATACTCATTTATAACTAGTTGATAAGATAGTAATATATAAAGATTTGTAAAGACACTATATATATTGAGTTGATAATACTATCATTTATAACAAGTTGATAATATTGTCATTTATAATGAGTTGCTAAGACACTCATTTATAATGAGTTGCTAAGACACTCATTTATAATGAGTTGATAAGACAATTATATATAACAAGCTATTAATATACTTGTTTATGAATTTTAAGATATTTCATTTAAAATGTATTGATAAGATACTCATTTATAAAGATTTGAATAGTAATTAATTTATAATGAGTTGATAAGACAATTATATATAACAAGCTATTAATATACTTGTTTATGAGTTTTAAGATATTTCATTTAAATGTATTGATAAGATACTCATTTATAAAGATTTGAATAGTAATTAATTTATAATGAGTTGATAAAACACTCATTTATAATGAGTTGATTAGATACTCATTTATAATGAGTTGATAAGACCCTCATTTATAATGAGTTAATAATACACTTATTATAATAAGTTAATAAGACACAATATTACAAAGAGATGATAATATATTAATTAATAATTAGTTGATTTGATATTCATTTATAAAGTGTTGATAACACGCTCAGTTATAATGACTTAATAAGATAAATATTTATAATAAGTTGATAAGACAAATATTTATAATGAGTTGAAAAAGTAGTCTCTCATATTGAGTCGATAATTTTTTCTCATTTATAACAAGTTGATAGGATAATCATTTATAAGGAGTTTATAATACAATCATTTATAAAATGTTGATGAGATATTATTTCATAATAAGTTGATAAGATACTCATTTATAGATAGTTGATAAGATACTCATTTATAGAGAGTTGATAAGATACTCAATTATAGAGAGTTGATAAGATACTCATTTATAGAGAGTTGATGAGATACTCATTTATAGAGAGTTGATAAGATACTCATTTATAGAGAGTTGATAAGATACTCATTTATAGAGAGTTGATAAGATACTCATTTATAGAGAGTTGATAAGATACTCATTTATAGAGAGTTGATAAGATACTCATTTATAGAGAGTTGATAAGATACTCATTTATAGAGAGTTGATAAGATACTCATTTAGAGAGAGTTGATAAGATACTCATTTATATAGAGTTGATAAGATACGCATCTATAGAGAATTGATAAGATACTCATTTATAATGAGTTGATAAGATATTTTTTTATAATGAGGTGAAAATACACTTATTTATGAGAGAATATCTTATCAACAAGTTGATAAGTCATTCATTTTAATGACTTATTTTTTTTCTCATAATAATACATGAGAAAAAAAAAAAGATACTCATTTATAATAAATTGAAATGATACTCATTTATAATGAGTTAATTGATACTCATTTATGAGAAGTTAAAAAAATCATTTATAAGGAGTTAATAAGACATTTGTTTATAATGAGATGAAAATACACTTATTTATAAGTAATTCTAAGATGATTATTTAAAATTAGTTATAAGACACTAGTTTATAATGAGTTAGCAAGGCGCTCATTTATAATGAGTTGATAAGACACTCATTTGTAATGAGTTCATAGGATATTCATTCATAATAATTTAATAAGATATTTATTTATAATAAGTTAATAAGGGACCCATTTATAACTAGTTGACAAGATACCATTATCATGTTTTAATAAATACTTATTTATAATAATTAATAAGACACTCATTTATAATGAGTTATTACTCATTCATTTATAATGAGTAATAAGATGCTCATTTATAGTGAGTAATACGAAAACTATTAATAAAAAACTTAATACACTCATTTATAACAACTTGGTAAGATAGTAATTTATAATGAGTTGGTAAGACACTCTCTCATTATGAGTTGATAAGACACTCTCTCATTATGAGTTGATAAGAAACTCATTTATAATGTGTTGAGAAGAAGCTCATTTGTAACAAGTTGATATCTGTTTCTTTTATAACAAGTTGATAAAATATTTGTTTATAATGAGTTGTCAAGACACTCATTTATAGCGCGTCGATAAAATACACATTTATTAGGAATTGATAAGATACTAATTTATTATGACTTGAAAAGACACTCTCTCATAATGAGTTGATAAGACACTCAATCATAATGAATTGTTAAGATATTCTTTGATAAGGAGTTTATATGACACTCATTTATAACGAGTTGATAAGAGTCTAATTTATAAGTAGTTGATAAGACACACTTTTTTAATGACTTGATAAGACACTCATTTTATAATGAGTTGATAATAAATTCATTAATAACTAGTTGATAATGCAAAAATTTATAATTAGTCGATAAGACACCTATTTATAATGAGTAGATATTATGCTTATTTATGATGAGTTCAAAAGACATTTTCTAATGACTTGACAAGACGCTCATTTGGTACATGTTTATAAGATAATCATTAATAATAAGTTGATAAAATTTTGTCTTATAATAAGTTAATAAGACAGTCATCTATAAGGAGTTGATAAGACGCTCATTTTAATGAGTCGATAAGACATTTGTTTATAATATATTGATAATATACCCTTTTATAATGAGTTGATAAGATATTCATTTATAAAAAATTTATAGATATTCATTTCTAAGGAGTAAGACTCTCATTTATATAGAGTTATAAGGCAACTATTTTATTATGAGTTGCTTAGACACTCATTTATAACTAGTTAAAAATATAGTATTTATGATAAGTTGATAGGACACTCATTTAAACAAGTTGATGAGACAAAACTTAGCCTTCATATTTCTTCAAGTGTCTGCATGTTGTAGGTAGAGTGGCACTAGCCTTCTAATCCCTAATATATCATGTTGTCGTGGTAATGCAACAATTTCCCAAAATTAATAATTAGCTTAACCATAAAAGTTATAATTGTACCTCTATTTGATGATGAGAGTCAAAACTATTTAAATTTTATAAGATAAGAATTACTATGACTTCCTGATAATATTTCAACTATTAAGATCGTGTTATAAATTAGAATGATTGTGCTACCAAGTTTATAGGATCATGATATATAAGGATTGTCATGACCAATTAAATATAATTTTTACCAAGAATAGATGTCAAAACTACAAGGCTTATTATATAAGATATTTTAATAAATACATCTAAAAATTTGTTGATTTTATAATTATTCATAAAAACATACCAAAACTCTAAAGTTATAAAATTAATTCATAATTTCTTTTTTAAGCATATACACTATCATAAATTACTAAAATATCTATGAATGTTTGAGAGTTTGAACATCGATAAGTATCTTGCATCACAGATTTGTTCATGAATATTTCCAATGATTTTATAAAAAAATTTCACAAAATCCTAGCTTTATTTTTTTCTCATGCCCTATAAAACTCTCAAAATTTATAATTTACTCTTTTATACTCAAATTGCTAGATGCAAACTTTAAGTCAAATAACATATCTATATAGGAATGAGTAGTGGTTTTTGTCACTTTCAAAGTTTAGAATGCAGTAATATTGAAAATATCTATGGCTACATATTTCATCTCTAGAACATAAAATCATAGTATTGGGAATGAACGATATCTTTGGTCACTCTCTTGCATTAGATGACTATGGTACAGATAATTAGTCATGGTTTTAGCCTATCTCTTGGATCAGAGGACCACATAGATTAGAATGATCACTACTACACATTTTATCTCTATAACTAAAATTGCAACATTGGAAATAAGATCTGGCTAGTGACATTCTCGAGAATGATCACTACCTCAACACCAATAATATTTTTATCATATTCAACTGAGTAGTAATATGTTTCTTTTTTATATGAACTTATAATTATAATAAAGGAAGAAATAAAATATTAATAAAATTAATCAAAGAAAATTAATTTCATTTAAAAATTAAGTAATTTATCTTACCTTATTGCATATTTACAATTCAACTTGCAGTACCCATTGATGATTCAAAAGTTTTTGGATGAAGTCTACTATTACATGGACTCACTAATCTACAACTTGTGCTATATGTCGACTTCGAATCTATAATTGATATTAGAATGACAAGATCTATAGGCATCCTCATCAAAGTAGGATATTTGATTTCATCTGTCTACCATTAATCTAATATGTTAAAATCAATTTTTTTTGGTAATACTTTATTTTTAAATGTCCATCTAGCTTATTTTTTAAATTAATATTAATCTTACTATTAAGTGTTATTTTTTTTTAAATTTTTTCCAAAAAAATTATTGCTGCTAATATTCAATGTAGATTCATATAATCATTTTTCAGCACAAGTATCATTCATAATCACATGATTAATCGTGTACTCCTCAAGCAATTTATAACATAATCTTTAAATACTTTAAAGATATTTTTTAATTCTAATCATTCGATAAGTTCTCTTGAAATAATATTCCATCAATTGTCTTATGCTTCGGATCTAAAATGATAACTATTCTTATAACTTCCTGAATGTTAGACCAATATTTTTCAAAATTTTATAAATATTTGTACATCCATAGAACAAATTCTTTATTAGGAGATGTGCCTCACTTTAGTAGTGAATCCTTATGTCACAAACTTTAGGAAATAAAATATTTATGGTGGGATACTAATTCTAGAAAATATTCTAGTCATAGAATAAAATATTTTTAATAACTGAGACACCTTTCTTATTAACAATCACTCATCATTCATTAGAAAATAACTATATGATGAATCATGAAATCTCAAACTAGCATATACATCTATAAAAGATAAAGCAACAATATCGTATATGTCGAGTTTCAGCGTGTCTTACAATCTAGCATTAATTTTGTAACATTCATGTCAGGTACTACAATTCATGCAATATCATAAAACATTTGTTTTCTTGTAAGTGATGCTCTTTGATACGGAACACTTTCATGATTTTTTTCAACTACTTAATACAGAGACAATGATATTTAGACTATCTTGGACAATTAAATTTAAAATATGAGCATCACAGCGCATATGAAATAATGATCCTCCTAGCATAAGCATAGGCTGATCAAACTTGTGAATCACAAAGTTCATTAGAGAATCATTTGTGGGACAATTATCAACGGTAAGGAGATATATGTTTCTATCAATATTCTAATTCATCATATATTTTATAATTATACTAGCAAGAATTTTTGAAGTATGTCTAGATCAAAATAGACAAACTTAAATAATACAAAACAATATTGTATATATAAGTTGCTATTTAATTAGAAGTCAAAAATAAAAACATAAAATATTGCATGTTTTAATAAGAATGTATAATTAGAATACAACTTTTTAAAAGTCCAATTAGCATCAATACAGTGAGAAGTCAATGCTATAAATCCCTTTAATTAGTAGCAGGCCACAGGTCAGTGGTTAGAGTAATCCTGCCTTTATTAGATTCTAACAAGTTCATTGTCTGATATTTTCACAATATACATTTTTAATATATTACTCTTGGTAGTGTTGCATGATGAGACCTTGAATAAAAGTTGAAAACTATTTAAAATTCAATGAAATCCATAATGCTCAGCCATTGTCAACGGAGACTCGTGCAAGACTATCATTCCAACAAGTATACACCTTGATTTTTCTCGATGAAACTAAAAACTCTTAATAAATCTCTAATTATTTTGCTTTTTTAATAATATCTGTTGCCTTATATTTCTAATATTTCGTTGAGGACAAATCTTGAAATGACCATGCACTAAGAAGCACGGATATAATAAGGACACGGGTATACCACACGACGAGATACTGGACTAGTAAATTTTTAAAATTAGAATATGAATACGGTTAAGATACATCATAATAAAATAAAATAAAAATTATTATGAAATTATCCTCACAAATATTATTCTTAAACTAGATTTTTTGCTATTAGGTCAGTACATCTCCAAACTAATTTCATATATTTCATAAACTAATTATAATTTGCATATCTCAAATTTATTAAATTATCCAAATAAATTATAAAACTTTGAATTATAAAATTAATTTCAGGTTTTAAATCCCCCCCCCCCCAATTGTTCCAATTTATAATCTTACCTTACTGTTCTGACATTGTTCGTAATGACATCAATGATATGCCGTATCGTTGACGTCGTCCCAACAACGTTGATCCAATTTCAAAATTCATCTGTGTCCAGATTCTCTAAGCCGTGTCAGACATGTATCCAAATTTTGACGTGTAATTTTAGTCAATGATATGCTATTTGGTATATTGCGCACGTATTCGACGTGTGTCTAGCCGGTATTCGCGTATCCAAGTGTCCGACACACGTACACTCCTATCCATTGTCTTACCCATGCTTCATAGATATTGAATGCGTCTTATCTCATTTTTACTCTTACGAAACAAATATTTTTGATAATAATTATATATTGCCCATAAAGAATCAAGTAGAAGTAGAAAATAAGGATTTAATAATTAAAAAGTTACATTTTGACATGATTTTTAATATAATAGATTAGAAAAGTATGATTTATATAACTAAACTCAAGTAGTTGAGATAAGTTTTGATCGATGGTGATAATAAAAATATTTACAAAGATAATTAATTTCGATATATTTTTTTCTTAATAATGTTGCAATTAACCTATATATATTTTATTTGCTTATAAAATACTAGATTGAAATTTGTATCTAGTTGCATGATGTTCTTATAGAAAAATAATAGGTTTTGAAATAAGAAAACTAACCTCTCAAACCAAGTATTCAGCCTAAAGAAACAGAAACTTATAATTTATAATAGTTATAACTAAGTATTTTGGCTCTAAATTAATCTTGAAATAATTATTTGTCACTTATATTTTTTAGGAGATAATGTCATTTTGTGAAGAATTATAATAACTTGTAATAAATATTATTTGTGTAAGTTGATATCTATTTAGAATTTGATAATCTTATTTTTTATGGAAGGATTTTCAGGGCAAATCAATATGCACCCAAACAGCTTCTTTGCTCACCAAAATGAAGTTCTGGTAGTGAACCATGTCGTTGTCTCTAGTATGATGTCTCTAGTATGAGGTCTCAAGAGTCAATAGATAAATAACATTCATATGTTAACTATTTAGGTAAATCTAAGAAATAAGTTATTATCATATTGATTACATACAATATATCTTATATAATAAATATTAGATATTTAAATTTTTTAATAATAATTATATATCTCTCAGAGTCAAATAGTAATACTTTTTCTATAATAATTAAAATATTAATATTTTGTTAAATAAATATTACAGATTGTGTATTATCTATTAGTTTAAATCATAAAAAAATATTCATCATATATTTTTATTTACAAAAACACATTTGTTATTTCTATGCAATCTCAATCTTAAAAATCATATTCATGTTTCTCAACATTTTTTTTGTTGAAACTACTTATAAATTATTTTAAGAATATTTGGACTGATAACCACAAATGTTATGGTATTTATAAAAATAACTCATTTGTTTATATTTTTTTTTTAAAAAATTTTTTTCTTGGATAATTTATGAATCTTAATACTAATTAAGTTCTTTATTAATGAAATTTGATTATTATAAAAGAATAGTTATTTTTGCAAAAAAAAAATTAAGAGAATGTTTTTGTAAAAATAATATTCATTTCTTGATGAAGAGTTGTCTTTTTAAAATTAAGTTTTAAAAATATTATCTTTCTAGTTACCCAATATTTTATGGGTTGAATGATTCAACTTATCATATTAAATAATGATATCAATATAAATCATTAAAAAAATAATTCTATCATAAGAACTTTTCTAGTAAAAAAAAGGACGAGTCTGAAATAATTATATATAAATTAAAAAAACTAAACTAGTCGTGATTGTGATACATGTGATATATGAGCATGTCTCACTTATGAAATTAAATATTCTTAAATTTCTTTGACCTAGCTATGATTGTGGTAATAATTAATGGATTTCAAATCATAAATGAATATTTTAAATTTATATGCAAGTAGTAAGTATCTTAATGGCAATAATTAATAAATTTCGGTAATATAGTGGAGTTGTCCATGATTTCAGATATTTGGCCTAGTCGTGATTGTGTGTTATTCGTATGTCTTACTGTTAACAAAGTAGATTTATAATTGAAACTTAATAAAAAAATTTTAGGATTTCTTGATATCTTTCATTTTCATAATGACCTGCTATATATTTAGAGAATATATAGCATTTTTAGAGAATATGATATTGATATGTTATTCATATGATATTTAGAGAATATTTAGAGAATATTATCTAAATATTCTCTAAAATAAATATTAATATGTTTATTAGAATCATTAAAAATAAATTATTATATGAGATTTTTCATATTAACTATATGTGTCATATAATTAATCTAATAGTATCGTCGAGAATAAAAATTGTTTCTCTTGTATTAAAAAAAATAAGAAATTTATTAAAATATATTAAGATGTCTAGTAGACAACAAGAGTTTAGTGATTTCTATTTTTTAGTGAGCCTAAATAAATATTAAATGGTTGTAAGATATCATTAGAATTATACCAACTTGATAATAGATGTCATGTATTGGTTATCAATATGTGATATCCAACTATATTAATAGTAATAGTGATAAATTTATTATTAATAATTCATACTGTGATATATGAAATTCTTTTATGAAAATTTTTTATGACACAATAAATATGTGTTTGTTTTTGAATATTTCTACTACTTGCATTGTGCTTAAGGGCTTATACAATAATAGTAGTATGTTTATCAATTATAGAGGTCATCATGTATTTAGTGTCATTATTGTCAGATGAAAATTAAGTATTTAAAATATTAGTTCTCTAGTCTACCTATTTATTGTTTTGGTTGTGTGTATGCATCTTAGGGTAAGGTAGAAGGGATATAAAATACTTTGACATACATATTCACATGAATGAATCAAGAACACCAACCTGAGTATTTAATACATGAAAAGGTAACATATTTTATTTATATATTATCATAATAGGGATGATAGTTATTGTCATGTTCTGAGGACAGACATGAAGATGATAATTTCTTTATTCAAATAGATAGGGGTAAATGACGGGGTGATCCGTTGAATATAAGCTACTTATTTTGATATTTAGATATCAATTACCATTATATCATATAACATGATGATAATAAGAATATGAATATTTTTCTTTATTGGAAATTATATGAATTTATCTATCTCGTGTTATCCAAGATGACACTTGATGTCTTTCTCATTTGTCTAACTTAACATCAAAGTTTATTTTTTCAATGATAATTAATATTATTTCAGATAAGAGATTGAGACCGTGACTAAATATCGTAGAGATACCTAAATGCATAAAGGATTTAAGATTCATGGTTGGTCATTCATGATAAGGTGCAAGAGTGACTGAAAGATGATGATTTATGAGATATGAAAATTGAGGATATTAATATCATCACTAGATACTTTCAGGCATATACATGATCATTATGAGAATGCTATACTTTTTTATATGATTCGTGGTTGAGCATTCATGATTGTTGACTTGTGTAATATTAATTATTTTTTTATACGATACTATATTATTATTAATTTTTTTTATATTTGTGTCGATTATGTTTTTATTCATTTATGGTCTTATGAGTTATGTCTCATCATCTGTTAAATATGTGCATGTATGTTGTATTAAATTCTATTTTTTATAATGAAATAAAAATATGGAATTAATTTTTTCTTTATTAAACAATTTTATTTTTTATTTGATACGAATCATAATTTTTTTAATTATTTATTTCATTTAAATTAACTTAAATGTAATATTTTAAATAAATAATAAAATAAAAGATTTAAATTTCAATATAGTTTAATTGGATGTTTGCCCAAAAATTGGCATGGCTCAGCATGACCTTGCATTTATAGGTGTCAACCGGGCCGGTATGGCCCGGCCGCCACGATACACGAATGATTAAGCCATACCCGGGCCTGCCTAGCACGGGAATTTTTGGTGCCCGGGCCCGTGCTATGCCGAGGCCAACCAGGCCTCGTGCCGTGTCTGACCCGGAATGGTTATGTGGCTCGTGGTGTGGTTCCGTAGCACGAGACATTTCCTGCACCCTACCCCCACTTCATCGCCAGCCACTAATGTCCATACTATACGGATAGGGAAAATGCTTGGGCGCGGGTCCGATTCCACTCCGACCCGACCCGTGGTCTAGCTAGACCCGAATCCCCCCCACTCCCAACGAATTTAAAAAAAATTAAAATTTGAATATCAGCCGTTGGATTGCGCCTCCAACGGCTAGAGGGTAGAATCCGACGAGCCTCATGATTTTGACCCCTAAAATGCAATAAAAAATAAAATAAGAAACAAAAAAAATAACTTAAAAAAAAATTTCCCTTTAATCTATAAAATATTTTCTCACCTTTTTAAAAAATTTATGTTTTTCATAAATATTTATTCTCACTCTCTCAAAATTCTCTCAAAGTTATTGCTCTTCTCTCTCTCGGAACTTCGGGATTTCGTCATTTAGCTCGGCTTTTCGAGACTCTCAACTCAAATTTGGAAGTTTGAATTAGACCGTGTTGCATAGTGCACGTGATCTCCCTAACTACTTTATGAATATTTTAATTTTTGTTTAGTAATGAACTATAATTTTTAACAAAAAAAAATAATATTTAAAAAAATTAAGTTTTTTTGTTTACTTTTCTCTATCTCTCTCTTATCTCTTTCTCTAATCCAAAAACCTAAAATCTATCATCTAGGCTCTACCTCCTATTTAATAAAAATCCAAAAAAATAACTAATACTAGTAAAACATATTTAAATTTAGAAAATAAAAATCTTACACAAAGGTCTGATGCTACTGAAACTTTGATTTTTCCAGTCGTCTTAATCCAAACATCTAAAAAAAACTAGGACTTCTGTAGTTTGGACTGATTTTAATATAATAAAACAAAAAAATATTAGTGGTGAGAAAAGAAATGACCCCGTGCAAATATTGTATGAGAAATTTAACTTGTAAAAGTTCGTTTGGGACTGGGAACCATAAGATGCATGGTGAA
Source organism: Sapria himalayana (assembly GCA_029783825.1). Classification (NCBI taxonomy): domain Eukaryota; kingdom Viridiplantae; phylum Streptophyta; class Magnoliopsida; order Malpighiales; family Rafflesiaceae; genus Sapria; species Sapria himalayana. The sequence goes on along the minus strand of JAREIK010000116.1, from coordinate 68,575 downwards.
TTATGCACCAAAAAATATGGTGTATTAGATCCTAGGCAAACCCAACTTAGCAATGCATTTTTTGAGATTGGATCGAGTTCAGTCTCAAGGTTTACTCCATTCATATACCACAGCGAGTTGGGTAGGGAATGCATGACCAAACTTATCACATTGATGGGTTTTTCAATCAGATTTTCGAAAGATCCAAGGGTAGTGCGCATCATGCAGACATATTTTCAGCTTGCTTATCATAGTTTTCATGGGTCCACATCTAGGAATGACATACTAAAATTTTATAAGTTAGAAAAATAAATAATAATTAATGAATTTATGGCATATAATGGAGTGTTGTCCGTGACGTCCGATATCTAGACAAGTCACAATGAATCATCTTATGCATGTCTCACTGGTTACTATGTAGATTCTAACTGGATAATGAATAAAAAAAATTTAGGATTCTCTGAGACTCTCCATCCTCATTATGGCCCGACCATTTTTGAGTATATGTTGAAAATCTTTAGAGAATATAAAATTCAAAATAAAATTTTTAGTATCACATTCGATAACTCATCTAATAATGGAGTAGCGATTAACATGTTTGTTAGGAATATTAGATATGAACCATTAAGAGAGATCTTTCGTATCATATGCATGTGTCACGTGATTAATCTGATTGTACAAGCAGAAATGAAGATGTGTTCCCCCACGTTGGATAATATACGTAATGCACTAAAATATATTCACACTCATCGCAGACAATAAGAGTTTGGTAGTATTTGTCTGTCTGTGAATTTTAAAAAGAATAAATTTCAATTGGATGTGAGACACCGTTGGAATTACACGTAATTGATGTTGGAGTCATGTGTTAGATACAAATACGTGATATCCGACTATGTCAATAATAAGAGTGATGAACTTATTATTGACGACACTCACTAGGTTACAGGAATTTCATATATGAAATTCTTGAAGATTTTTTATGACACGACGAACATATGTTCGTCAGTTTATACTCTCACGACTTGCATTGTACTCAAGTGCATATGCAACATTACTAGCATATTTTGGAAGTATCAAGCTGACCCGACACTTAGCCATATGATTGCACAGATGGAAACCAAATACTTAACGTACTGGTCTACCGTTCAATCTCTTTACTATCTCGCTGCATGCATGGATACTATTTATTTAGGTGGAAGGGGTACATAACACCCAGACTTACATTTCCTCGTGCATGAACGTGGAAGACCCACCTAAAGGATTATTAACGAGAAGTTTACTGACATGTTCACATACTATGATATTATGTATGGTAGTAGAAGTAGTGAGACTGTGATCATGGTCATGAATAAATTCTTAGATATGATAATTTTTTCATTCAGTTAGCGAGGGGGAACTAGCCATGTATTGTAAAGTGGGGATGACTTCTCATATTGTAATATAGATATAGCATTGTGTGGAGGCCACAATATTGGAAATGGTCTTTCATGTGTTGGTTGTGGCTATGGCACTATGAACTAGCCATGACATCCATGTAACCCTTCATATCTATTAAGTGTCCACCACATTGTGAGTGGTCACAATACTTACCTTTTCTTCTCTTGCATAACACTCATGGAACTATTAGGATGTCATAACATTGGTACTTAGCTTGCATGTATGTGTCCTGGCTCTACCATCCTTTGAGGATAAGAGTCATGGCCTTGGAAATAACTATATTAGGTTAATATCCTATCTAACATTTAGTATGCTAAAAGTTACATCTTTTAATAATTATCATAGATTTTCCAAGGGTAGTCGTGGCTGTATAATTTTTTATTACTCAAAAGTCATAGTTTTGTAAAACCTATCATGACTCTGACTTGAGTCTACTAAGTCATATAAAGATAAAGTCGTAATGTTGAGAAATTGGTCATAACCTTTAGTACCAATGGTGTACTTATTTGGTGTGATAAAGAATTAATATAATAGCTATTTAAATTTTCTAAGCTAAGTATGGTTACGACTCCATGATAACATCACACCCATTGAGAATGTGTCATATAGTGGAAAGATTATGCTAATAATTTGGTAGGGTCATGGAATACAAGAATTGAATCCAACCAATTAAGTAGAATTTTGGCCAAGAATATAAATTGAAACTATAAGAGACATATTGATAAACCTTATCTGCTAAACACCTCCAAAAACTCACTAATACTAAAATTCTTCAAAACATCAAAAATTGTGAAATAAATAAACTATTTTCTCTATTTTCATATATATACAACATTTTTTTAAGTTTTTTCACCCTCCCCTGAATCTCCTCCTTACCAACCCCAAGGTAAATAAATGACTTTTCTATAACATGTTGTAAATCATTCACTTATAACTCATTATAAATGATTGTCTTTTAACTTGTTATAAATGACTCGCATATGACTCATTATAAAATACTCTATTTAACTCACCATAAATGACTTCCTATAGCTCAGTATAAATGACTCTCTTATAAATTATTCTCTTATTACTCATTTTAAACAACTATGTTAAAATGCATTATAAATGACTCACTTGTAGCTCATTATAAATGAGTATCTCCTTCTAGCTAGTTAATAAATGAGTAATAATAAATATTTTATAATTCATTATAAATGAGTGTCTTATAAATGTTTCTAAATGAGTTGCTTACAACTCATTATAAATGAGTTGCTTACAACTCATTATAAATGAGTCTCTTATAACTTATTATAAATGAGTGTCTTACAAATCAATATAAATGTGTGTCTTCTAACACATTATATATGACTATCTTATAACTTGTTGTATATGAATATCATATAACTCATTATAGACTATTATCTTATCACTCAATATATACGACTATCTTATAACTCTTTATAATTGAGTATCATTGAACTCATTATAAGTGAGTGTCATAAATTATTTTAATTGTCTAATAAATGAATAGAGTGTCCAATAACTCATTTTACATGTATATGTAATAGGTCATTATACATGAGTGTCATATAACTCATTATAAATAAGTATCTTATAACTAGTTTTAAGTGAGTTTGTTATAACTCATTATAAACAAGTCTCTTATAACTCATTATAAAAAAGTGCATTACAACTCATTATAAAAGAGTACATTACAACTCATTAAAAGAGAGTGTATTATAACTTATTATAAATGAGAATCTATTAACTCATTATAAAATAGTATCTTATAACATATCATAAATGAGTGTCCAATATGTCATTATAAATGTGCATCATATATATCAATTAAAATGAGTGTCTTATATTAACTAATTATAAACGAGTATCATATAAACTCCTTATCAAAGAATGTCTTAACAACTCATTATGAGAGAGTGTCTTTTCAAGTCATAATAAATGATTGTATTATCAACTTTTATAAATGTGTAACTTACCAAATCATTATAAATGAGTGTTTTATCAACTCATTACAAAATGAGTGTATTACCAACTCATTATAAATTAGTATCTTATCAACTCCTAATAAATGTGTGTTTTATCAACGTAGTATAAATGAGCATCTTGACAACTCATATTTTATCAACTTGTTATAAAAGAAACAGATATCAACTTGTTATAAAAGAAACAGATATCAACTTGTTACAAATGAGTTTCTTCTCAACACATTTTAAATGAGTTTCTTATCAACTCATAATGAGAGAGTGTCTTATCAACTCATTATAAATTACTATCTAACCAACGTTGTTATAAATTAGTGTATTACAACTTTTTATTAATAATTTTCGTATTACTCACTATAAATGAGCATCATATTACTCATTATAAATGAGTATCTTATTACTTATTATAAATAAGTATTTATTAAACATGATAAAGAGTATATTGTCAACTTGTTATAAATGGGTGTCTTATTAACTCATTATAAATAAATATCTTATCAAATCATTATGAATGAATATCCTATGAACTCATTATAAATGAGTGTCTTATCAACTCATTATAAATGAGCGCCTTGCTAACTCATTATAAATGAGTGTCTTATAACTAATTTTATATAATCATCTTAGAATTACTTATGAATATGTATCTTTTCACCTCATTATAAACAAATGTCTTATTAACTCCTTATAAATGTTTTTTTAACTTCTCATAAATGAGTATCAATTAACTCATTATAAATGAGTATCATATCAATTTATTATAAAGGAGTATCTATTTTTTTCTCATGTATTATTATGAGAAAAAAAATAAGTCATTAAAATGAATGACTTATCAACTTATTAATAAGATATTCTCTCATAAATAAGTGTATTTTCATCTCATTATAAAAAAATATCTTATCAACTCATTATAAATGAGTATCTTATCAACTCTCTATAAATGAGTATCTTATCAACTCTCTATAAATGAGTATTTATCAACTCTCTATAAATGAGTATCTTATCAACTCTCTATAAATGAGTATCTTATCAACTCTCTATAAATGAGTATCTTATCAACTCTCTATAAATGAATATCTTATCAACTCTCTATAAATGAGTATCTTATCAACTCTCTATAAATGAGTATCTTATCAACTCTCTATAAATGAGTATCTTATCAACTCTCTATAATTGAGTATCTTATCAACTCTCTATAAATGAGTATCTTATCAACTATCTATAAATGAGTATCTTATCAACTTATTATGAAATAATATCTCATCAACATTTTATAAATGATTGTATTATAAACTCCTTATAAATGTTTATCCTATCAACTCGTTATAAATGAGAAAAAATTATCGACTCAATATGAGAGACTACCTTTTCAACTCATTAAAAATATTTGTCTTATCAACTTATTATAATATTTATCTTATTAAGTCATTATAAATGAGCATGTTATCAACACTTTATAAATGAATATCAAATCAACTAATTATTAATGAATATCTTATCATCTCATTGTAATATTGTGTCTTATTAAATTATTATAATGAGTGTATTATTAACTCATTATAAATGAGGGTCTTATCAACTCATTATAAATGAGTATCTAATCAACTCATTATAAATAAGTGTTTTATCAACTCATTATAAATTAATTATTATTCAAATCTTTATAAATGAGTATCTTATCATACATATTAAATGAAATATCTTAAAACTCATAAACAAGTATATTAATAGCTTGTTATATATAATTGTCTTATCAACTCATTATAAATGAGTGTCTTAGCAACTCAATATAAATGACAATATTATCAACTTGTTATAAATGATAGTATTATCAACTCAATATATGAGTGTTTTACAAATCTTTATATACTACTATCTTATCACTAGTTATAAATGAGTGTCTTATAAAACTCATAATAGAATGAGTATCTTATTAACTTAATATAAAAAAATGTCCTATCAATTCTATAAATGAGTATCATATCTAATCATTATAAAAATTATCTTATTAACTCATTACAATTAAGTATATTATCAATTAGTTATAAAAGAATACCTTATCAATTAGTTATAAATGAGTCTATTTTCAACTCGTTATAAATGAATAT
>JAREIK010000116.1:0-57989 GCA_029783825.1 Sapria himalayana | reverse complement strand
TTGGTGACCTCAATATCTTCCATTTCCTATGATCATAATTCGTTAGTACTCTTGGGTCCTATCTTGAATGTTCAATCTCAAATTTTTCTAGTCTGTCATGCGTGTAAGTGTCTCTATGATGTTTAATCGTGGTTTGATCTCCTATTTAAAATACTATTGGCCGTCACAGAAAAAGTTGGCTTTGATGCTGTACTAGATATCATAGAGGTTAGTAGATCACGTGTCATGTTAGATATCACGAATACGTAAATTTTCAAAGTAAAATATCTAAATTATTATCATCATAATTTGATAAGATGGAGCAGTAATTAGTATTTGAGTATTGATAGCTCGTTCCTATTCGAAAAATAGCTCATCGCTTTCTCAAGGCTAATTGAATGGAGAAGTAAGCATCTTCAAATATGATGTTCATGTTAGTACTCGGAGTCTGACTGTAACTATCATATATAATGTTGTAATATATAAATAATTTAATTAAATTTTCGCGAATACAACTTTTAGGTATGTGTTCATAGTCATACACGTGAATAGTATGTCAAAATATATCTTATTTCGCACTTTAATCTTAAATACATATAGGTAGTCAAAGCAATAAATAGATAGAATGGAGGATTAATATTCTAAATTTGTGATTTTCATCTTAACAGTCATGAATACTAAATACATGAACTATATATTATTAAACATGTTACTAATATTGCGTATGTACTCAAGTACAATACAAGCTGTTGGAGTGTACATAGACAAACACATGGTCGTGTCATAAATAATTTTTATGAATTTCATAAAAGATATTTTTGTATTATTATCAAAATCATCATTAATAAGTTCGTCATTATTATCATTGATATAGTTGGATATTATGTGTTGGTAGCCAACACATGACTCTAATATCAGGTAGGTGTAATTTCAATGGTTTTCACGTTTATTTGAAATTTTTGTTAGGTTCACTGACAAACAAAGAGTATTAAATTCCTATTATCTGTTAGTTATCATAAAATATCTTAGTATATTTTTTAAAATGCTTAGGTAAAAATTTTCATTCCTTCTTTTGTTGTCAAATTGATTATGTGATACACCCATATATATCCTTGTCATCCAAGAAGCACGAACACGGACACGAACACTGGGATACGACACAATGGGATAATGGAGGGGGGCGGTTTTGGAATTTGTATCGAGAGGGGGGAGAGTGTTAAATTATTTAAAATATGGAATTTTAAATTATTTTAAAATACATAATATTTATAATTAATAATTTTTATTTTTAATTTTATTTTTTTTATCATGACGTTTCCTAGCTGTATTCGTATTCTAGTTTTTTAGAATTTGTCGTGTCCCCGTATCCTGCCGTGTCGTATTCCCGTGTCCGTGCAACATAGGCCGTATTCATGTTTTATTGCTCGGCATAACATACATACTAATAGCTATTAATAGTTGCATTATTATTAAAAGTATTATAAAAAATAATACTAAATATTTTATTTTGAATAATATATTTTTTAAAGATCTTCATTATATATTCATATGACAGACTCATCATGAAGATGAATGATATTAGGAAATTATAAAATTTTTTTACTAAAATTTAATTTTGAATCTACATAATGGGTGGTGAGACATGCGAATAATATATTATCACTACTAGTTTAGATATTGGATTTCACCAGCATCACTCCAGTATATTTTCTAGATTCGTTAATTATTAATTATTTTTTAAACTTATAATAGTTATATGTCATTTTGACTTGTTGGCCTAGTAATTTTATGATAAGCAGACTGGAAGATCTTGGATAATATTGTGATAAGTAAAAATGCATAAAATTGACTACCATATGAATATCTAATCAGATCAGAAGATACATAATAATAATTAGTTTGATCATACATTCCCTCCGAAAATCATTGTGATATTTGAAGGGGGTTAATGAAGCTAAACAAGATCCAATTTAAAAGATTTTGCTGTTTAGTTGGGTTTGTCTGGATCTAATGTATTATATTTTTTAGTATATTAATTAGTATCTTTTATGTGGTGACCTAATGTTCTACCTGTATATATTTTTTTGATAATAGATATATTATGCTAATTCTTCTTCGATACTCTTAGAATTTTTATTTTTTATTATTTTAAAGTCTCCATACTAATTAAGTTCACTTAATTTTTTATTTTTTAGGCAGTAAATGAGTTTGGTTTGAGATCATTGGAGATAACCTAATTTCAACCTCAACTTTTTTTGTAAGGATACTATTATTATCTATATTTGCGTCAAATTCATTATTGTTATATTAATTATTTGCTATTTTTTTTATTTTTTTAATTTATAAAAAAGTAATAACAAATTTATAAAATATTAAAAAAAGTATACCGTAACTGCAATCTCTTTGTTGTAATTAACTTTCTTTTGCATCATCTCTAATCTCAATTAAATTTTTAGTTGCACTGCATATATATAAATATAACAGTAGTAAAAACATAGTAAAGGTAGAAGTATAAGAGGAGAGAAGGGAGAGAGGAGCAGGAGATGAGAAAAATAGAGAATTAGAAAATAGAAAATAAAATTTTATAAAATATAATTCTCTATTTATAAAAATTTTATATTAAAAAAATGTATGTTTTTATTTTTGTTTTAATTTTTTTATTAATATATATGATTAGCTTGAAATTATTTCTATTTTGATATTTCTTTTATTATGATGATGATGATGATTAGAAATGATAAATTAAAAGTAATTTAAAGATACTTTAAATTTATTGTTTTTGAATTTTGATGTTTAGATATGACAGAATCTTTAAGATTAGTCTTGAAGTTACCTCTAATATTTTTTTAAAATGTGCATTGCTTGCAGATGACTAAAAATTATGTAGGTCTTTGGATAGAAATACAAAAACTAGATCTAGTGGGGATGAGGATGAGGTTGAAAATAGACATAATAAATGAAGGTGGAGATGGAGAAGGTAGAATCCGACTTGAATCTAATTCGTTGTCATCCCTGCCTCAAATAAGTATCTCTTATCTTTTCAAATATATAAATTAATCGTGTTTTATTTCTTTTAATTTCATTTTTAATTCTATCATTCTTAATCTCATCATACATTCATTTTGTTACTTTAATATAAAAATCAAAAAATATTAAATTTCATCATTTACATATGTTACTTTTGGATCATCCAACATTAAGTTTCATAAAATATTATTGGTCTTATAGATATTTTATAAAATTCTATTTAAACTATTTAGCACATGTCTATCATAAAGAACTCGTTGGGCGGCTTTATATTTAGTTTATTTAATTTTAATTATGTGAGATATATTATCAACAATCTTCTTGTCATTATTTAATATATATAGCCTTCATATTTAAAATAACTAATATTTGATACTTATTATTTCCTCATTTTGATTAACAAATCATTATTATTATTAACATAATTAAAATCATATTTTAAATACTTCATCTTCCTATGATGAACCATAAACTTCTTAAATTTAATTGCTATCCTCCATATTTTTAGTTTCCTACATTTTCTTTAGTCTCATCAATTAACATTAAGACGTCTGCACATAACATACTCTAAGAGTTATCCTCTTATAGATATTTTGTCAATTTATTTATAATAAGTATAAAAATATAAGGACCAAATGATGATCCGTTGCAAAATCTTACAACTATTGGAAACTCTTGAGTTATGTCATGAACTAATTTAATTAAAAACATCACCCTCTTATATATAACTTTGAGTAACTCAATATATATACTTAATATAAATTTATTACATAATACTTATCAAATAAAATTTATTAAAACTATATCATAAAATGTTTCTAAATCAATAAAATTATACATAATTTTTGTTTCTCAATATATTTATCAATTACTTATCTGACTAGATAAATATAGAGGTGTCAAATAGGCCAGGCAGCCCGGGCAGGGACCACGGCCTAATTAGCAGTGCATGGCCCGACCTGATCCAGAACAGCCTAGAAATGTGCCTCGACCCAGGACGAGCTGCCTATGGTACATTCGTGTCGTGCTAAGCCGACATTAGTAGTGCCTCGTGTCTGGTTAGGCACGACCAGTATGCATGGCACATGGGCACGATAACCCAACCTGGGTGGGTTATCCAATTGTTTTCAAATAATCAACCACATGGTCGATTTATATTGGTCGACCCATAAGTCGGCCGCCCATCCCACAAAGGCCATTGGCTTCTTTTGTCGTTCACCATAATCATGCTTCTTCGAGGTTCAGCATGGTCCGACATAGTCGTGCACTCGGCCATGCCCACTATTTCGTACTGGGCTGGTGGACTGTCACCATGTCATGTCAGGCAAGACACGAGAATTTTACCATGTCGTGCTAGCATGACACAGTGATTTAACCATACCTTGAAAAAATGGGTCGTGCCAAAACAGCACGACCCATTTGACACTTCTAGAGAAATAGTTTTTATAATAAATCTATCTAACATAAATATTAATTAATTCTCCAAAATTACTACCCCTCTTCTTAATTTATGTTAATCTCTATTTTACAAATCTTCATGGTATAATTAATGAGTTCAATCACTCTCATAACATATTTCTATCAAGAATAAATTTATAAATATATTTATGAATATTCTAAAAGAATTATATTTTTATTTCTTTATAACATAGTATTGATTGAACATGATGTTTAATCACTAAATCAGAGAGGATGTTTAGGTATATTATATGAGTTGTATTTTATATTTATTAATTTTATTTTATAATTAATGAATTAAGGATTTTTTGTTATTTTAATTTATTATTTTTGAACAAGCTCGTAGAAAATTTTTTTTCAATCACTAAATCATGAAAATATTAATCAAACCATCATAATATTTCTCAGGCAGTGTCTTCCTTTCAATGTAGGAATTTATTTTTTAATCTCTTATGGTATCTTTTTAATATTTGGGTACCAAGCTTCTTTTATATTAAATATTTATAATCTATCATAAGTTTCTCCACTGATAGATTAACAATATCCAAAATATCATTGTTAGTAATGAAACAAAATTCGTATAACATTGTATGTTGACATTGTGAATGAACAAAATTCTCAGATGTGAATCTTGGTATCCAAATATTAAAAAGATACTATAAGAGATTAAAAATATGAATTCTTATATTGAAAGTAAGACGCTGCCTGAGAAATATTAATATGGTTTGATTAATATTTTCATCATTTAGTGATTGAACAAAAAATCTTCCACGAGCCTGTTCAAAAATAATAAATTAAAATAACAAAAAATCCTTAATTCATTAATTATAAAATAAAATTAATAAATATAAAATACAACTCATATAATATACCTAAATATTCGCTCTGATTTAGTGATTGAACATGAAGTTCAATCAACACTATGTTATAAAGAAATAAAAACATTATTCTTTTAATATATTCATAAATATATTTATAAATTTATTCATGATAGAAGTATGTGATGAGAGTGATTGAATTCATTAATTATACAATGAAGATTTATAAAAGAGTGATTAACATAAACTAAGAAGAGTTGTAGTAATTTTGGAGAATTAATTGATATTTATGTTAGATAGATTTATTATAAAAATTATTTATCTAGAGGTGTCAAATGGGTCGTGCTGTATTGGAACGACCCATTTTTTCAAGGTTGTCATAGTGCCGTGCTAGCACGGCATGGTAAAATTCTCGTGTCTTGCATGGCATGACATGGTGACACAGTCCACCGACCCAGTACGAAATAGTGGGCATGGCCGAGTGCATGACTATGTCGTACCATGTTAAACCTCGAAGATGCATGATTATGGTGAACGACGAAAGAATATCATGGCCTTTGTGTGATGGGTGGCCAACTTATGGGTCGACCAATTACAATCGGCCATGTGGTTGATTGTTTGAAAATAATTGGATACTCCACCCAGGTTGGGTTATCGTGCCCCTGTGCCATGCATACGGGTCGTGCCTCACCCGACATGAGGCACTGCTCATGCCGGCCTAGGACGACACGAACGTACAATGGCCAGCTCGTCCTGGGCCGAGGCACAATTTTGGGATGTTCTGGATAAGGACGAGCCATTCATTGCTAATCAAGCCGTGGTCCCTGCTCGGGCTGCCTGACCTATTTGATACAATTCTATATTTATCTAGTCAGATAATTAATCGAGAAATATATTGAGAAACAAAAATTATGTATGATTTCATTGATTTAGAAACATTTTATGATATAGTTTTAATAAATTTTATTTGATGAGTATTATGTAATAAATGAATATTAAGTATATATATTGGGTTAATCAAAGATATATATAAGAGGGTGATGTTTTGAATTAAATTAGTTAATGACATAACTCAAGAGTTTCCAATAGTTGTAAGATTTTGCAACGGATCATCATTTGGTCCTTATATTTTTATACTTATTATAGATAAATTGGCAAGAGATCTATAAGAAGATCTCTTAGAGTATGTTACGTGCAGACATCTTAATGTTAATTGATGAGACTAAAGAAAATATAGGAAACTAAAAATTTGGAGGATATCAATTAAATTTAAGAAGTTTATGGTTAATCAGAGTTAGATGAAGTATTTACAATATGAGTTTAATTATGTTAATAATGATAATGATTTGCTAATCAAAATGAGGAAATAATAAGTATAAATATTAGTTATTTTAAATTTGAAAGCTATATATATTAAGTAATGACAAATAGATTGATGACAATATATCTCACATAATTAAAATTAAATAAACTAAATATAGAGACGCCTACGAGTTCTTTATGATAGACGTGTGCTAAATAGTTTAAAGAGAATTTTATAAAATATTTATAAGACCAATAATATTTTATGAAACTTAGTGTTGGATGATCCAAAAGTAATATATGTAAATGATGAAATTTAATATTTTATGAATTTTATATTAAAGTAACAAATTGAATGTATGATGAGATTAAGAATGATAGAATTAAAAATGAAATTAAAAGAAAGAAAACAAGATTAATTTCTATATATAAAAAGATAAGAGATACATATTTGAGGTAAGGATGACAACGAATTAGATTCAAGTCGGATTTTACATTATCCAGCTCCACCTTCATTTATTATGTATATTTTCAACCTCATCCCCACTGGATCTAGTCTTTGTATTTCTATCCAAATACTTGAATAATTTTTAGTCATATGCAAGCAACGCACATTTCAAAAAAATATTAGAAGTAACTTCAAGACTAATCTTAAAGATTTTGTCATATCTAAATATTAAAGCTCAACAACAATAAATTTAAAGTATCTTTAAATTACTTTTAATTTATCATATCTAATCATCATCATCATCATCATCATCATCATCATAAAAGTAATATCAAAATAGAAATAATTTCAAGCTAATCATATATTTTTTAACACTTGCTACTTTATTGCCCTACAAATTAATAAAAAATATATATAATTAGTCTAATAATTTCATTTAAGTATCAAATTTAACAAAACACACACATACATACACACACAACTACACACGTATTTCAAACCTCTACACTAATAATATTTTTATCATATTCAACTGAGTAGTAATATGCTTCTTTTTTATTTGAACTTATAATTATAATTATAATAAAGCAAGAAAGAAAATATTAATATAATTAATCAAAGAAAATTAATTTCATTTAAAAATTAAGTAATTTATCCTACCTTATTACATATTTACAATTCAACTTGCAGTACCCATTGATGATTCAAATGTTTTTGGATGAATTATACTATTACAAGGACTCACTAATATACCACTTGTGCTATATGTCGACTCAGAATCTATAATTGATATTAGAATGACAAGATCTCTAGGCATCCTCATCAAAATAGGATATTTGATTTTATCCGTCTATCATTAATCTAATATGTTAAAATCAATTTTTTTTTTGGAATACTTTATTTTTAAATGGTCATCTAGCTCATTTTTTTAAATTAATATTAATCTTACTCTCAAGTGTAATTTTTTTATAAAATTTTCCAAAAAATCATTTGTACTAATAATAAGATACTAATATTCATTGTTTTATCAACTTATTATAAATGACTATATTATAATTCACTATAAATATATATCTTATAATTCACTATAAAAGAGTGTCTTTTAACTCATTAAAAATGAATTTCTTTCTCTCATTATAAATGAGTTTATTATCAACTAATTATAAATGAGTTTCTTATCAACTAATTATAAATGAGTTTCTTATCAACTAATTATAAATGAGTTTCTTATCAACTAATTATAAATGAGTTTCTTATCAACTAATTATAAATGAGTTTCTTATCAACTAATTATAAATGAGTTTCTTATCAACTAATTATAAATGAGTTTCTTATCAACTAATTATAAATGAGTTTCTTATCAACTAATTATAAATGAGTTTCTTATCAACTAATTATAAATGAGTTTCTTATCAACTAATTATAAATGAGTTTCTTATCAACTAATTATAAATGAGTTTCTTATCAACTAATTATAAATGAGTTTCTTATCAACTAATTATAAATGAGTTTCTTATCAACTAATTATAAATGAGTTTCTTATCAACTAATTATAAATGAGTTTCTTATCAACTAATTATAAATGAGTTTCTTATCAACTAATTATAAATGAGTTTCTTATCAACTAATTATAAATGAGTTTCTTATCAATTAATTATAAATGAGTTTCTCATCAACTCGTTATAAATATGTATCTTATCAACTCATTCTAAATGAGGGACTTGTCAATATATTATGAATGAGTACCTTATCAACTCCTTATAAAAGAGTGTCCTATCTACTCATTATAAATGAATATTTTATCAACACATTATAAATGAGTATTTATAAACATATTACAAATGAGTGTATTATGAACTAGTTATAAATAAATAGCTTATCAACTCATTACAAACTAGTCATAAAGGAGCGTGTTATAATTTTTTTATAAATGAATATCTTATAAACTTTTTATAATTGAGTATCTTATAACTCATTATAAATGAATATCTTATAAATCATTATATATGAGTATCTAATAACTACTTATAAATGAGTTCTAATAAATTCATTCTAAACTAGTATTTTATCAACTCATTATAAATGAGTATCTTATTAACTTCTTATAAATGAGTTCTAATAAATTCATTCTAAATTAGTGTTTTATCAACTCATTATAAATGAGTATCTTATTAACTTCTTATAAATGAGTATCTTATCAACTCCTTATAAAATGAATATCTTATCAATTCATTATAAAAAAGTATCATATTATTTGGTATGCTAAATACCAAATAAAACTAGTAATCTTAGTCATTATTCATGATGTGTTTTATAGAAAAAAGCTTTAAAATGAATAATTTAACTAAATTATATTTTTTATGGAATATGAAGGATAATTAGAAAATTCTATGTTGTTTGTTTGAAATGGAGACTTGATGGATTGTTGAGAAGAATGGTAGCAAAAAGTTTTGTTAACTCTACACGTGTCATAACTAAAATTCTATATGCATCATTAACACTACATCATTAACTAAAAGGATAATTAATACTCAACCATATGGATTGTTGAGTATTAATTATGTTACGACTTTGTTATATCTCATTGAGTTATAAGATAGGTTTTGCATCCATTCTTAGCTAAAATTCTATATGCATAATTATTATAATCTTCACGTGTCATAACTCTACATCATTAACACAATTATTTCACTATGAAACATATTCATTTGGTTGTGAAACTTTATTGAGTCATAATCACACTAGCTTAAAATATTATTTAATAATTGTGACATTAATTTCATATCACAACAACCAATTACTTCATTAGTACTCAAAGCCATGACAAGCTTTGGTGCCAAAATTTTTTCATTATAGAGCCAATAAATTCAAAACAAAAATTATGATGTTATTCCAAGCACATCATCTTTTAGCTATAGAACGTTCTACAGAATCATACTCAAGCCTTAGTCATTTCCAAGCTATTACATTTGCTCTCGAGAATGTCACTAGCCAGATTTTATTTCCAATGTTGCAATTTTGAGTTATAGAGATACAATGTATAGTAGTGACCATTCTCATCCATGTGGTCATCTAATCCAAGAGAGAGGCTAAAACCATAACTAATTATCTTTATCATAGTCATCTAATGCAAGATAGCGACCAAAGTTATGGGTCATTTCCAATACTATGATTTTATGTTCTAGAGATGAAATATGTAGCCATATATATTTTCAATATTAATGCATTCTAAAGTTTGAAAGTGACAAAAATCACTACTCATTCCTATATAGCAATGATATTTGACTTAAATTTTGCATCTAGCAATTTGAGTATAAAAGAGAAAATTATAAATTTTGAGTATTCTAGAGCATGAGAAAAAAATAAAACTAGGATTTTGTGAAATTTTTTTATACAATCATTGGAAAGATTCATGAACAAATATGTGATGCAAGATACTTATCGATGTTCAAACTCTCAAACATTCATATATATTTTAGTAATTTATGATAGTGTATATGCTTAAAAAGGAAATTATGAATTAATTTTATAACTTTAGAGTTTTGGTATGTTTTTATGAATAATTATAAAATCAACAAAATTTTAGAGGTATTTAGTAAAATATCTTATATAATAAGCATTGTAGTTTTGACATCTATTCTTGGTAAAAATTATATTTAATTGGTCATGACAATCCTTATATATCATGATCCTATAAACTTGGTAGCACAATCATTCTAATTTATAACACGATCTTAATAGTTGAAATATCATCAGGAAGTCATAGTAATTCTTATCTTATAAAATTTAAATAGTTGTGACTCTCATCATCAAATAGAGGTACAATTATAACTTTTATGGTTAAGCTAATTATTAATTTTGGGAAATTGTTGCATTACCACGACAACATGATATATTAGGGATTAGAAGGCTAGTGCCACTGCTACATGCAACATTGCAGACACTTGAAGAAATATGAAGGCTAAGTTTTGTCTCATCAACTTGTTTAAATGAGTATCCTATCAACTCATTATAAATACTATATTTTTAACTAGTTATAAATGAGTGTCTTAGCAACTCATAATAAAATAGTTGCCTTATAACTCTATATAAATGAGAGTCTTACTCCTTAGAAATGAATATCTATAAATTTTTTATAAATGAATGTCTTATCAACTCATTATAAAAGGGTATATTATCAATATATTATAAACAAATGTCTTATCGACTCATTAAAATGAGCGTCTTATCAACTCCTTATAAATGAGTGTCTTATTAACTTATTATAAGACAAATTTTTATCAACGTATTATTAATGATTATCTTATAAACATGTACCAAATGAGCGTCTTGTCAAGTCATTAGAAAATGTCTTTTGAACTCATCATAAATAAGCGTAATATCTACTCATTATAAATGGGTGTCTTATCGACTAATTATAAACTTTTGCATTATCAACTAGTTATTAATGAATGTATTATCAACTCATTATAAAATAAGTATCTTATCAAGTCATTAAAAAAGTGTGTCTTATCAATTACTTATAAATTAGACTCTTATCACTCGTTATAAATGAGTGTCATATAAACTCCTTATCAAAAAATATCTTAACAACTCATTAAGATTGAATGTCTTATGAACTCATTATGAGAGAGTGTCTTTTCAAGTCATAATAAATGATTGTCTTATCAACTCTTTATAAATGCATAACTTACCAACTCATTATGAATGAGTGTTTTATCAACTCATTACAAAATGAGTATATTATTAACTTATTATAAATCAGTATCTTATAAATGATCATTTTATAAATGCTTTACAAAAGAGTGACCAATCATCTGGATAAATGAGTATTTATAATCTCATTTAAATGATTGTCTTGTAATTCATATCTTATCAATTCATTATAATTGATTGTTTTATCAAGCTATTACATAAATAAGTAACTTATCAACTCTTTATAAATAAGTATTTTATCAATTTGTTACACGTGAGTGTCACATCAATTTGATAAAAGGATATCTTATCAACTCGTTATAAAGGAGTTTCTTGTAACTCATTGTAAATTAGTGTCTTGTCAACTCATTATAAATGAGTATCTTATAAACTCATTATAAATGAGCATCTTATAAACTCATTATAATTGAGTATCCTATCAAAAAATTAAAACAAAGATCTTATTAATACATTATAAATGTGCGTCTTCTTATTATAAATGAGTATGCTATAAACTCATTATAAATTACTATCTTATCAACTAGTTATAAATGAGTGTTTTATCAACTCAATATAAATAAGTATTTTGCCAACTTATAAATTGGTATCTTATTATTGTGACTTGGTAATGATTCTAAATTTTTTGGATTTAACAAATTCTCAAAATTCAATTGGGCAAGATTCTCTTATCCAACTTTTCCCACATGTATATCGGTTGTACATGTAGTAAATTAGATTTTTATTCCAATATCAGTCACATAGGGATTGTATAGGTAATTAACCAATTATTAGTTGGTTATTGCTCTAGTTGAGATGATAAGATTGAGTTTTTAGTAAGATTCTTAGATTTTAGGGATATTCAACTCCTTTATTCATAATAGCTTATATAAATAGTTTAGATATTTGTGTTTGGTTACAAAATAAGGTTAGACTCTTATAAAAATGATTTCCTAGTAGTATACAAAATTGTTATAAACTATTGAGTCATTCCTAATGATATTCTCCTCGTAGCTATCCCCTTGGTATAATATCAAAAAAATGACAAATCATCTTTGCTCAAAAATTATTTAAAGGTTCTTACCTTTTATGAAATCATTTACAAGATGAAAAATATATATTCTTTCATCTTTGTATGCATCATACTTGCATAACTAGTATATACTTTCCCTCAAATCTCACTGTTATGAGTCATATAATAAAATATAAATTATAAGGCTATTACCACCCTACCTATCATCATCTACCATTATGACACATGACTCCCACATTAAAGATGAAACTCTTAGGATAATATTTTATAAAATTTATACATAATTTTAGGGTCAATTCTTCTAAGATATGCACAATAGATTAGCTTAGAAAAGTATTCATGCATTCGACTTATTAAGTATCATACTTATATGATTAAACTTAACTCAACATTGAGTTTTGATATAAAAGTTTGTCTTGTGTTTCATAATCAAAAGAACTATCACTTCTTTCCTAGCATTACACATGAGTGTTCTTTATGGTGTACTTATCATGATCCACCAAAAAAGCATGCACGAACGTACTAATAATAAAATTTTAAATCTGGTTTTACATAAATATCACTTCTACTAATAACCAAAATACAATAAAATCCAAATATTAAAATTGATTAATCAAGTATCTATCACGCAAAATCAAATATACCAATCATAAACTTCAATTTCGTTTGACATTCAGGAGGACTTCAAATGAGATAATTTGAGATAAAATTCATGAAATTCTAGGTTTATAATGATACCACTCAAGTATCTAAACGTTTATTTTGTGCCTTGTGTTATTACTTTGCTCATTGATCACCCCTAGGCTTGGTAAAATTGTGCTCCCGAACCATATATTTTCATTTTTACTCTCACACACAAATTCTATTTTTAAAATTTTCATATTTTGTACATTTATACTCAAATGACTAGTTGCAAAATTAAATCAAAAGTTATGACCATTGGAATACAATAGCTTTCTCTTTTCATCTCTTTAACACAAAGATGTGGCTCTATGAATGAACTATTACTTTAGTCATTTACTTTCTTTAGATTGTGGCATCACTAGAAATAGTTGTGGTTGTATATTTAGTCTCTATAATACAAAGTCATAGTATTGGATATAAATTATGATTTTGGTGTCTCTCTTGTCTTAGAATATTATGGTGCTTGGAATGATTCACGACTTTGGCTATTTAACCAAGGTTGAAAGTCATGGCCTTGGAAATAGCTATGATTTGAGTAAATACCATTTGAAACTTACTCCAGCTAAAAGTCACTATGCTAGAAGATTTTCATGAATAATCACTAAAATATCTAGTTTTATTTGCTATCTAGTATGCCAAACAAACTCTCATACTTAATTAATGTCTCATCCCCAAGCAATTATGTATTTATATAAAATTATACTTTTCATCCATCCCGCATAAATATTTACTATGATTACGTTTAGGAATCATAGTATGTCTAAATAGTAGGGTTAATTCTTCTTGTGGATATGTTAGCGAGTCATGATAGGGTCTGATATCCATGACTAAATTTGTGTGGGTAAAATGATCTATGTGAGTGGTTATATTTATTTCATCACATTATACATAAATTATTCTTTGGTTGCACCCCAATTAGTTCTGCATTTAATTGCCACAACTAAACTATCAATAAGTTATTATTTATATTACAGATCTCGGTTATTTTGGCTAATTTAATCATAGAATCTCTCTATTTATATTTTTTCCCAAACTTTCTCTTAGTGTTGAATTATTTTACATTATTTTTTTGAGGCCCCCTTTTTTTCATTGTATTTGCTGGATGTCAAGGCTTTTTGGATTGCCATGACATCATCAACATTGGATGCCAAGAATTTAATGTTGCCACAACTTTTTGGTGGATTGTACTTCGAGCTTTTTCTATCTAGATCTTCAAAGTCATTATGTTGGAGTTTGTCATGATTTCTTTCTTTATCTTTTGTATCTCCATAGGTGTAGTGCTAGTCAAAGCTGAAACTTCATTAATGTCTCCATTTCTTTTTCTACTTCTTTCAAATCTTCTAAAATTATTATTGAAGTCGTATAATGTTTCCCTTTTTATCAATTTGCTTTTAATTCCTCTTTATATTTTAATTTCACCATGACTACCCCATGTGGAGTTACAATCATAATTATAAAGGGTCTATACCACCCAGACTTCAACTTCCCTGAGAATAACTTAAGCCAAGAGTTTAAAAATAATACCTTCTCCCCCATTTAAAATCTCTCCTTTGTAGTTTCTTATCTTGTCATCCTTTTGTTTTATATTTATAAATTCATAAATTATTATAAGCTTTATTTCTTAATTCATTCAGTCCACTTACTAGTGGAATTCCCATTTCTTTTGTATCATTCATACCGTAGTTTAATTTCTTAATATTCTACCATGCTTGATGTTTGAGTTCTACCACCAAATGACAGGTTTTACCAAGAAGAAGTCCATAAGTAAATATCTCTAGTGTAGTTTTAAATGTAGTTATATAAACTCATAATGTTTTATCTAATCATTAAGATCAATCTTTTCTAGATGAGTTGATCATTTTTAAATATTATTTTGGTCTCTCTGTTAGATATTTTTGCTTATCCATTCATTTGTAGATGATTATTTAAAATTTAAATTATCAAATATTCTTACATATTTTGATAATATTGGATGATGCATAAATATACAAATTATGATTTTTTTGGATAACTTTTATGACTTTGGATTTTTGGTAGATTTTGATGAATAGTCATGAAATCGATAAATTTTTCGAGGTTTTTGGCTGAATGATAGAGTATGAAGTCTTATGTAGTTTTGGTATCTATTCTTGGCTGAAACTCTATCTAGTTGGTCATGATAATATTTTTTGGGAGTACTCCATTCTTCTTCTTCCCCCATGTAATAAGCAAAGGTCATAGTTTAGCTACTAAACTCTAGAAAAATTTTTCGCACTCCCTAAAGTCTCTATCAGTTAACAAGGGACACAAGACTTAATATTAATTCCTAGAGTTGGGGGACATGACTCTCAAATAATCCATTCTCTAAGGTAGATTCAAGAATTTCTATTAAAATAGTGTATGATATAGGGTTTGTATGACTTAGTTTATGTGATGTAACCTTGATTTTATTTTAATGGTTGTGTTTTTGATTTATTTTACATTTTGGATATTGGTGGATAGTTAATTAAATAGAAATTGAACTAAATTTTTAACTATTAGCATGTTTGCATGAGATTATCATGAAAGACTGTAATAAGTAAACCATGAGGCTCGCTGAGGCATATGTAAGGAATGATGTGGCATTCCTTCTAATTGTGATGTGCGAGATTCATTAAAACTTAAAATTTGGGTATACTAATCATTAATAATACAACACTTATGAAGTTAATAGTATAAATAATTTTACAATTATTCCATTATACACATCTTAAAAGAATTAATTCTTGATTGAGATGGATATTATATAGAACATTCTATTAATGGTTTCATCCCCTGAGGATTTCGTCTTTAGTGTAGAGTTGCATCATCATCGATAAGGACAATGATAAACAATCCTCGAGGGGTGTTCATGTATATTATAACTCATAAGGTAGTGATAACTCTTATGAGTTATTTTCACTCGAATGGTTCCCACTAGTGAAACTTTAGGGAACCATATGTTAATTATATAAGTATGATTCTTACGAAGCCGAAAGAATAAAAAATTATAAATCATGTCGATTCTTGATCATTATGATAGCTGAGGCCAAAAAATAAGAATATACATATGAATCAACTATTAACATCGGCTAATGAACTACCTAAAAAGTATGAGATTTTAAATAACTATTGAGTAGACCTATTTTGTTATGTCAGTAGTGACATACTTATGGAATAATTTTTGCATATTATATATCACAACATGTCAAACTTGGTGAAAATATTTTAGTGTAAGAAACCAACAACAATTTTTGCATCACTCTGCTATTTCTTTAACTTATTTGATACATAATTTACTAGTAATAGGATGTACTTTTTCCCAATAGATACAAGAAAAGAACCTATGAAATCAATTCTACATTTTTAAAAAATTTGCTCTTCTAGAATAAATTAAAGTGTCATTTCATATTTGCTATATATATTACTCAATCTCTGGTATCTATCGCGCCATCGTGCTATGTATTGATAAATATAAAAAAATGAAACCAAATAAAAACTAGATTGTAAATGAAACCAATTATTTTTGTTACTGTCAAAATGCCTTCTAAGTGGTTTTGTTACCGCCAAAAATATCTTATACACAATAATAAATGATATTTGAGGATGATCATTGTTTGTTCTTTTTTGGACATGTATCTTCTTTTAATTTGATCGATACATCCTCTAAATAATAATGGATCATTCCATAGATTATATCTCAAATCGTACAAGAATAACGAGGATCTTAAAACTTGTTATAAATGCATGTATTATAACTCATTATATATAGTTATCTTATAATTCATTATAAATGAATCTCACATAACTTATTATAAATGAGTGTCTTATTGTTAATTAGAAATGAATATCTTATAACTCATTATAAGAGAATGTCTTTTGACACATTATAAATGATTGTATTATAACTCATTTTAAATGTATACATTATTACTCATTAAAAACATGTGTCATATAACTCATTATGAATAAGTCTCTCATAACTCAGTATAAATGAGTGTCCTATAATACTTTTTTTAAGTGTCTTATAATGCATTATAAACAAGAGGCTTTTTATTTTTCCTAACTAGTATCATATATCAAATCATGTAAAATATTTTTAGAGTTTGTATTGAGCTATCTTATGTCAATGTTGACATCATGAATAAAAATTATACATATATAGGCTGGAAAATATTGGGCATTCAAGAAGTGCATTTGTGTGAAATGTCACTTTCAATTAGTAAATCTATTATTGATTTTGTGGATGATTAGAATAATTTATCTAACCAAAAAAATGACATATTCAACACCATTTTTATGTATTGACACGCATCACATGCCAACAATTTACTAAGATGATTTGGTAAAGAATATGGTTGCCATCATTCGTGTTTTTAGATCCTCCCCAATCTACAAGGAATACCACAAACGAGAAATGCCAAAAATCCTAATTTATGTATAAATTGATTGTGTATTATTCCATATTTAAAAAGTTTGAATATAATAAAATGCTTACAAGAATGTTTTTGATTTATATATATATTTTTTGTCATTAGTTTTATTATTATTTTATATTATATAATTTTGTTTCGTACTATTCCATATTGTTTACAATTTTAAAGTAGCACGCTCACGCATTATTTTTAATGCATATTTATTATAAGCCACATATATAACATATTACTACTAATATATATATGTATAACAATCAATGCATAGTATAGTTTCTACAAGTAAGATGAAATTTACTCCCATAAAGGATGAGATAGCATTGCTTAATAATATAAAGATTAGACAAAGAGTTTATTCAATTGCAAAGATTGACTGTCTATACTTGCTAAATTAATAGCTATATGTATTTCCCTGCCTTCTTAAACTACTAGAAGCTATCTAATAACACTAGGAAATTAGAGTTGTTATTATTTTTTTTAGATTAATATCACTAAAAAATAGAATAGATTTTTAATTTTAAGTGTTTACAGATATATTTTTTTTTTACTTCTAGTTATCTTCGACTTAATTTGTTAGATAAAAATATTTTATTTTGATTAATTTTATGTTGAAATGAAATATCACATTGGGAAGATTAAAATTGACTTGTGGTAACTCGGCACCCACTTATTTGAAAATCCAAGTTTGGTTTTTGCTACACACACACACATACACACACACACACACACACTCTAAATATATATATATATACTAAATATAAACTATATATTTTTATCTATATGTATACTTTACATATATATATATATATATATATATAGTTATATATTTATACTTGTGTGTGTGTGTTACTATAAACATACCATCATGGCTTACATATATAAACAATATATATAAGTATTATTGTATGTACACTTGTTTAAAAAAATAAATATAAATGATTATATGTTAAACATTTATACAATATATATGCTTATACTTATTTAACACATATAGTGGATATTTTTATTCATATAAAATGAATACTTAGTTTTTACAAACAATATTATGAAACACTATTTTCTAATTTTGTTTTGAATTTTTTATTCTATCATGGAGAGTGCTAGGGTATATTCGTATTTTAGTTTTGAGCATACTAAAATGTAAATATTTTAGGTTTAGGTAAACTTTATTATTATTATTATTATAATCTTTTTTTTTGTAAATATTAATTGCCCAAAAAATATATATCCTAATTTTTGTGGGCAATATTATGGTCGATATTAAATTATAGTCTTTTTTGTAAATAATCATAATTGCATAGCTACTTATGGTGGATAAAAAATTAATTCAACAAATTTAATTATAACAATATGTTTGTATGAACTTCACAAGAGGTGCAATCAAGGAAAAGTAAGTTTTTTTGAAATTCATTGAGTTGCTCGTAAATTGGCCCAAATACTCATGATCATCAAAAAAAAAATACATCATATGCACGATATTATTAAATAAAAAATATATCTAGAATGACAGTAAAATAAAAAATTTAATAAAAACCAACTTATTTTAAAAATTTAAAAAATGCAACAAACCAAAAAATATTTATGTTTTAATATCCTATCAAAAAAGAAACCAACATATAATATCACAGTAACACTTAAAAACTACCTATCATGTCATTTTTGTTTTAATATATTTGCATATGTTTTTCAAAAAATACATATTATATACATGTTTTTCAAAAACATATATACGTTATGCATATATTATGTATGTGTTTTTTAAAAATATATAGAGTATATACATACTCTACACTATGTGAATAAATAGTAAACATATTGTTTTAATACATATATAATATTTGTTTTTCGAAAAAATGTATACTCCATATACCAATACTATAATATCATATATGTATACTATATATATTTTTTGAAATAATACAAAGATAAATATGTATATTGTATATGAATTATGTGTATGCTCTATATGCATTTAAAAAACATATACAATATATATTTTAAAAAATATATGAACAATAATGTGTTGCGTATTATATATACATATACACAATAGTATGCATTGTTATGTGTATACAAATACACAATAGTATGTGTTATTTGATTACTCTATATTACTTTGAAAAATATATGTGTTGTGTATATAGATTATTTTGAAAATTTATACATTGTCGTGAATATATTATTTTGAAAAATACATGCATTATTTTGAATATATATATTGTATTGTATGAAAAAAAATGTATAATCTACATATACATTTTCAAAAATGTGTATATAGATGAATACTCTACATTTTTTCCAAAATAATTTACAGTATATTATTGCAAAGAATGCACATGAACACTCTATATACAGTATATGTAGAGTATGTACATACTATTGTGCATGACTTTAGAAAAAATATACTATATATATATATATATATATATATATATATATATATATATATATATGTTTTTCAAAAATGTTGATTATAATACATATAGATTATACATATACTATACAGAGTATATATATACATTTTTCAAAATTATATACTTTGTACGCAATGCATGTCGTAAATACTTATATATTATATATCCACAATGCATACTATTGCGCATATTTTTTTCAAAGATAATTTGTATATATCATATATGTTTTTCTAAAGTATATATATGGATATACTCTACATATAGTATACATATATTGTATACTTATTATTTCGAAAAAAGTAAAGTATACATATACTCTATACAGAGTATATGCATGTATTTATTTTTTGAAAAAAATATATATTGTATATGTTTATGAAATGATACATATACTATATACACATATATTATTATGTTTTTTAAATGAATATACACAGTATATGCATACTCGGATCTATTCTTTCAAAAAATGTATTATAGCATTTGCTTTCCATTAAATATATATAAGTATCTTTTTTTTAAATGATATGGAAGATAATTTTAAAGTACATGCGTCTGCGTGACAGTGAAAAGTTATCTTTAGGTTAGATATCTGAGAATATCAAAACATAAATATAATTTATTTTGTTTTTTTATGTTAAAATATTGATTATTTTATCAATATTTTTATTTGATGACAGCTCTATATAATTTTTTCTTATTAAATCATTATCATCACCTAAATATTATCCTAACTAATTAGTGCCAATTATACATAACATACTTTTCTAATCTATTATATTAAAAATCATGTCAACTCTAAATTATTTAGTTGTTATATATATATATATTCTACTCAATTCTTCATAAGCTCTTCTGTATCCGAACAATATCAATCATACTTTATACCCAGCATAGAATCTAAGCATTTTTTTTTATTTTTTTCCGAATCAATCTATGAACATTTTGATTCTTGTACGGGAACACGCACAAATACGAATCAATGTATGAAAAAGAAAATGTAAATCATATATAAAATACAGAAATAAATCTTCAAGATACAAGATAGACTCTAATTAAAAAAAAAAAGACCCGGTCCTCCACATGCGAACTCTGTTGTACATTATATTCCTGAATTTCTAGTTCATAATGGCATAGTCATCAAATTTGTCATTGTATTCGAGGATCTTCCTCCTTATCTTGGATGTATCAACACAAGTAATATAGCCTTCCATGTTATTATTCACGAAGAATGCAGGATCTGTGATGGTTTCAGGGTCAATTCGAATATGCCCTTGCTCATTGTATGTCACTACTTCTTTATATGCTCAGTAAACTTCAAATACACCATTACCAACGACAGTCTGCATCTGCAAAAGTCAATCATGTCAACAACATTGGCACCAAATTACAAACAAGCTCAGAAAAGCATTATATTTAAAATTAACTAATTGAAGAGAATGACATGTTACATGTAAGCAGATCAATTTACATTATATTGGACTGCCAACTTCTCAACAACAAAGAAAACACTGTCACCTGATTGGGGTGGGGGGTAGCTTTATTGTTCATCCAGAAAATAGTCTAGTGTGTGGTTTGTCTAGTTCTACAATGCTTTTACTTTCTGGAAGGGACACATCATAAAGTTGAAATGCATTACCCCTTTCCTACTCCTAAATTTGCAAGGGACACGACATTGTTGCCAAAGCATCAGACACGTCATGGCCCATTTGGCCCGCAGCAATGCAAGTAGAGGTATCAAACGGTAACCGTGCCGTGCCTGGCCTGGCACGGTTTATTCAAGCCAGGTTCGGCATGGCCCACCACCCCGGCGGTAAAAGTACCATGCCAGGTCACGCCCGTACGGGCCTGGTTATAAAAATATAAATTTTTTTTAAAAAAATTTAAACTTATGTATTAAACTATATATAAAATATATATTATATTATATATAGATAATGTTTATAATTTTAAATTTGTAACTTGAAAATTGTTGAATATAAAATATTAATAAAGTTTAAATTTTTTTTATTAATTTATAATAAATTTAGATTATAAATTATTAGAATAAAATTATTGAGTTTTAAATAAAAAATTTAAATGCAAAGAAAAATTAAATAAAAAATTTCGTTAAAAAAAATTACAAAGTCACAAAAACAAAAGCAAACTAAATGTCCAATCGGTCAATAGATACCGAACCAAAGCAAATACAACGTAACGTAAATAAAAAAGTACATAATCAATACAAAATAAAATATCGAAATCAAAAAGCACAATCAAGAATAAATAACACAAATCATCAACTGTTTTCTTGACCTTGATACATCAAAAATCAAAATCAAGTGGCAATGGCAAATGGCATGTGGCGTGACATTGGCAACTGGCGTCTGGCATTGGGTAGGGGTAGATGTTATTTTGGATAGGAGTCTACGATTCTCAAAATCAATACAATACAATATGAGACCTAAAATCATATGAGTCGCCCTTTCACTTGCTATTTAGGATGACACGGGATCTAGTAACTTCACCAGTGTCGAGCGTAGCATCGGAGTATACTTTTTGTGTTAGTGAACGTGATTTTGGATAAAAGATCGAGATTACGTCTAGATATTATTGAGGCCTTGACCTATTTGAAGGATTGGGAGGATTTGAGGCTTTGCATCCAGGATCGTGCTGGATTTGGGACAAGGACTGCATCTGCCGCGAAAGTGAAGGAGTTGATTGCTGATGATGATGATTCATATGATAGTGATTTTGAAGTTGTGATTGATGATGCTCATGACATGTCGATTGACGATTGATGATTGACATGGTTGTCGGTTGTCCCTACCTAGAGGTGTCAAACGGGACGTGCCGGGCCAGCCCGGCCCGGTTGACACCTCTACCCCTACCCATTGCCAGACGCCAGTTGCCAATGTCACGCCACATGCCATTTGCCATTGTCACTTGATTTTGATTTTTGATGTATCAAGGTCAAGAAAATAGTTGATGATTTGTGTTATTTATTCTTGATTGTGCTTTTTGATTTTTATATTTTATTTTGTATTAATTGTGTACTTTTTTATTTACGTTACGTTGTATTTGCTTTGTTTCGGTATCTATTGACCGATTGGACATTTAGTTTGCTTTTGTTTTTCTGACTTTGTAATTTTTTTTAACGAAATTTTTTGTTTAATTTATTTTTGGCATTAAAATTTTTTCTTTAAAACTCAATAATTTTATTCTAATAAATTATAATCTAAATTTATTATAAATTTATAAAAAAAATTTAAACTTTATTAATATTTTATATTCAACAATTTTCAAGTTACAAATTTAAAATTATAAATATTATCTATATATAATATAATATATATTTTATATATAGTTTAATACAAAACTTTAAAATTTTTTTAAAAAAAAAATTTATATTTTTTTAACAAGGCCCGTATGGGCGTGACCTGGCATGGTACTTTTACCGCATGGCCTGGCTTGAATAAATCATGCCTGGCCGGCACGAAAGAACGGTTGTGCTCACAAAAAATGGGCCGGGCCAGCCCGGCACATTCCGTTTGACACATCTATTTGCATTGCTGCGGGCCAAATGGGCCATGGCATGGCTGATGCTTTGGCAACTGTGTCGTGTCCCTTGCAAATTTGGGAGTAGGAAAGGGGTAATGCATTGCCACTGTATGATATGTTCCTTCCAAAATGTAAAAGTTTTGTAGAACTAGACAAACCATACACTAGACTATTTTCTGTATGGAAAATAAAGCTACCCCCCCACCCCAATCAGGTGACAGTATTTTCTTTGCTGTTGAGAAGTTGGAAGTCCAATTTAAGGTAAATTGATCTGCTTACATGTAACATGTCATTCTCTTTGACATGATTGTTTGTAATGTTGTGTCAATGTTGTTGACATGATTGACTTTTGCAGACATAGGCTGTCGTCGATACTGGTGTATTTGAAGTTTCCTGAGCATGTAAAGGAAGCAGTGACATTCAATTAGTAAGGGCATGTTCAAATGGACCCTGAAATCATCACTGATCCTGCATTCTTTGTGAATAGAAACATGGAAGACTACATTACTTGGGTTGATACATCCAAGATAAGGATGAAGATCCTCGGATATAATGACAAATTTGATGTTATGACATTATGAACTAGAAATTCAGGAATAAAATGTACAAGAGAGTCCACATGTGGAGGACTGGCTCTTTTTTTGTTATTCGAGTCAATATTGTATCTTGAAGATTTATTTCTGCATTTTATATATGATTTACATTTTCTTTTTCTTCCAGTATTTGTACGTGTTCCCCTACAAGAATCAAAATGTTCATACATTGATTCGCAAAAAAAAAAAAAAACAAAAAAAATTTGTGTAGATTCTATGCCGGGTATAAAGTGTGATTGAGATTGTTCGGATACAGATGAGCTTATGAGGAATTGAGTAGAATTTATATATATATAATTAACAACTAAATAATTTAGAGTTGACATGATTTTTAATATAATAGATTAGAAAAGTAGGTTATGTATAGTTGACACTAATTAGTTAGGATAATATTTAGTTAATGATGATAATGATTTAATAAGAAAAAATTATATAGAGCGGTCATCAAAAAAAATATTGATAAAATAATCAATATTTTAACATAAAAAAACAAAATAAATTATATTTATGTTTTGATATTCTCAGATATCTAACATAAATGTAACTTTTCACTGTCACGCATACGCACGTACTTAAAAATTATCTTTCATATCATTAAAAAAAAGATATTTATTTATATTTAATGGAAAGCAAATGCTATAATATATTTTTTGAAAGCATAGATCCGAGTATGCATATACTGTGTATATTAATTTCAAAAACGTATTAATATATGTATATATAGTATATGTATCATTTCATAAACATATACAATATACATTTTTTCAATAAACAAATACATGCATATACTCTGTATAGAGTATATGTAGACTCTATTTTTTTCGAAATAATAAGTATACAATATATGTATACTATATGTAGAGTATAAATATATATATGATTTAGAAAAACATATATGATATATACAAATTATCTTTGAAAAATATATGCGCAATAGTATGCATTGTGTATATATAATATATATGTATTTATAATATGTATTGTGTATAGGGTATATAATTTTGAAAAATATATATCTATACTCTGTATAGTATATGTATAATGTATATGTATTATAATAAACATTTTTGAAAAACATATATATATATATATATATATATATATATATATATATATAGTATTTTTTTTCCAAAGTCATACACAATAGTATGTACATACTCTATACATATACAGTATATAGTGTGTTCATGTATTGTATATGCATTCTTAGTAATAATATACTATAAATTATTTTGGAAAAAATGTAGAGTATTCATCTATATACACATTTTTGAAAAATGTATATGTAGATTATACATTTTTTTTCATACAATACAATATATATATTCAAAATAATGCATGTATTTTTCAAAATTATATATTCACGACAATGTATAAATTTTCAAAATAATCTATATACACAACACATATTTTTCAAAGTAATATAGAGTATATAAACAACACATACTATTGTGTATTTGTATATACATAACAATGCATACTATTGTGTATATGTATATATAATACGCAACACATTATTGTTCATATATTTTTTAAAATATATATTGTATATGTTTTTTAAATGCATATAGAGCATACACATAATTCATATACAATATACATATTTTATCTTTGTATTATTTTAAAAAATATATATAGTATACATATATGATATTATAGTATTTGTATATGGAGTATACATTTTTTCGAAAAACAAATATTATATATGTATTAGAACAATATGTTTACTATTTATTCACATAGTGTAGAGTATGTATATACTCTATATATTTTTAAAAAACACATACATAATATATGCATAACGTATATATGTTTTTAAAAACATGTATATAATATGTATTTTTTGAAAAACATATGCAAATATATTAAAACAAAAATGACATGATAGGTAGTTTTTAAGTGTTACTGTGATATTATAAGTTGGTTTCTTTTTTGATAGGATATTAAAACATAAATATTTTTTGGTTTGTTGTATTTTTTAAATTTTTAAAATAAGTTGGTTTTTATTAAATTTTTTATTTTACTGTCATTCTAGATATATTTTTTATTTAATAATATCGTGCATATGATGTATTTTTTTTTTTGATGATCATGAGTATTTGGGCCAATTTACGAGCAACTCAATGAATTTCAAAAAAAAACTTACTTTTCCTTCATTGCACCTCTTGTGAAGTTCATACAAACATATTGTTATAATTAATTATTTGTTGAATTAATTTTTTATCCACCATAAGTAGCAATGCAATTAGGATTAGTTACAAAAAAGACTATAATTTAATATCGACCATAATATTGCCCACAAAAATTAGGATATATATTTTTTGGGTAATTAATATTTTGATACGCTAAATATAAATATTTACAAAAAAAAAGATGATATTAATAATAATAAAGTTTACCTAAACCTAAAATATTTACATTTTAGTATACTCAAAACTAAAACACGAATATACCCTAGCACTCTCAATGATAGATTAAAAAATTCAAAACAAAATTAGAAAAATAGTGTTTTATAATATTATTTGCAAAAACTAAGTATTCATTTTATATGAATAAAAATATTCACTATATGTGTTTTATATGTATAAGCATATATATTGTATATATGTTTAACATATAAGCATTTATATTTATTTTTTTAAACGACTAGTGTACATACAATAATACGTATATATATTGTTTATATTTGTAGGCCATAATGGTATGTTTATAGTACCACACACACACAAGTATAAATATATAACTATATATATATATATATATATATATATATATATAGTAAAGTATACATATACATAAAAATATAGAGTTTATATTTAGTATATATATATATATTTAGAGTATATATATATATAGCAAAAATCAAACTTGGATTTTCAAATAAGTGGGTGCCGAGTTACCACAAGTCAATTTTAATCTTCTCAATGTGATAATTTCATTTCAACATAAAATTAATCAAAATAAAATATTTTTCTCTAACAAATTAAGTTGAAGATAATGAGAAGTAAAAAAAAAATATATCTGTAAACACTTAAAATTAAAAATCTAGTCTATTTTTTAGTGAAATTAATCTAAAAAGAAAAGAGAAAAACTCTAATTTACTAGTGTTATTAGATAGCTTCTAGTAGTTTAAGAAGGCAAGAAAATACATATAGCAATTAATTTAGCAAGTATAGATAGTCAATGTTTGCAATTGAATAAAATATTGGTTTAATCTTTATATTATAAAGCAATGCTATCTCATCCTTTGTTGGAGTAACCTTCATCTTACTTGTAGAAACTATACTATGCTTTGATTGTTATATATATATATATTAGTAGTAACATGTTATATATGTGGTTTATCATAAATATGCATTAATAATAATGCGTGAGCGTGCTACTTTAAAATTGTAAACAATATAGAATAGTGGGAAACAAAATTATATATTATAAAATAATAATAAAACTAATGACAAAAAAAATATATAAATCAAAAACATTCTTGTAAGCATTTTATTATATTAAAACTTTTTAAATATGGAATAATACACAATCAATTTATACTTAAATTGGGATTTTGGGTATTTCTCGTTTGTGGTATTCCTTGTAGATTGGGGAGGATCTAAAAACACGAATGATGGCAACCATATTCTTTACCAAATCATCTTAGTAAATTGATGGCATGTGATGCGTGTCAATACATAAAAATGGTGTTGAATATGTCATTTTTTTGGTTAGATAAATTATTCTAATCATCCACAAAATCAATAATAGATTTACTAATTGAAAGTGACATTTCACACAAATGCACTTCTTGAATGCCCAATATTTTCCAGCCTATATATGTATAATTTTTATTCATGATGTCAACATTGACATAAGATAGCTCAATACAAACTCTGAAAATATTTTACATGAATTGATATATGATACTAGTATAGGAAAAATAAAAAGCCTCTTGTTTATAATGCATTATAAGACACTTAAAAAAAGTATTATACGACATTCATTTATACCGAGTTATGAGAGACTCATTCATAATGAGTTATATGACACATGTTTTTAATGAGTAATAATGTATACATTTAAAATGAGTTATAATACAATCATTTATAATGTGTAAAAAGACATTCTCTTATAATGAGTTATAAGATATTCATTTCTAATTAGCAATAAGACACTCATTTATAATAAGTTATGTGAGATTCATTTATAATGAATTATAAGATAACTATATATAATGAGTTACAATACTTGTATTTATAACAAGTTTTAAGATTCTCATTATTCTTGTACGATTTGAGTTATAATCTATGGAATGATCCATTATTATTTAGAGGATGTATCGATCAAATTAAAAGAAGATGCATGTCCGAAAATCAACAAACAATGATCATCCTCAAATGTCACTTATTATTGTATAGAAGGTATTTTTAGCGGTAACAAAATCACTTAGAAGGCATTATGACAGTAACAAAAATACTAGGAAGGTATTACAATCTAGTTTTTATTTGGTTTCATTTTTTTTTAAATTTATCAATACATAATACGATGGCGCGATAGATGCAAGAGATTGAGTAATATATATAGCAAATATGAAATGACACTTTAATTTATTCTAGAAGTGCATATTTTTTAAAATGTAGAATTGATTTCATAGGTTCTTTTCTTGCATCTTTTGGGAAAGAGTACATCCTATTACTAGTAGATTATGTATCAAATGAGTGAAAGAAATAGCAGAGTGATGCAAAAATTGTTGTGGGTTTCTTATACTAAAATATTTTCACCAAGTTAGACATGCTATGATGTATAAATGCAAAAATTATTCCCTAAGTATGTCACTACTGAGATAACAAAATAGGTCTACTCGATAGTTATTTAAAATCTCATACTTTTTAGGTAGTTCATTAGCTGCTTTTAATAGTTGATTCATATGTATATTCTTATTTTTTAGCCTCAGCTATCATAATGATCAAGAATCGACATGATTTATAATTTTTTATACTTTCGGCTTTGTAAGTATCATACTTATATAATTAACATATGGTTCCCTAAAGTTTCACTAGTGGGAATCATTCGAGTGAAAATAACTCATAAGTGTTATCACTACATTATGAGTTATAATATACATGAACGTTTCTAGAGGATTGCTTATCATTGTCCTTATCGATGATGATGCAACTCTACACTAAAGACGAAATCCTCAAGGGATGTAACCGTTAATAGAGTATTCTATATAATATCCATCTCAATCAAGAATTATTTCTTTTAAGATGTGTATAATGAATTGATTGTAAAATTATTTATACAATTGACTTCATAAGTGTCTTAGTATTAATGATTAGTATACCCAAATCTTAGGTTTTAATGAATCTCGCACATCACAATTGGAAGGAATGCCACTTCATTCCTTACATATGCATCAGCGAGCCTCATTGTTTATCTATTACTGTCTTTCATGATAATCTCATGCAAACATACTAATAGTTAAAATTTTAGTTCACTTTCTATTTAATTACCTATCCACCAATATCCATAATGTAAAATAAATCAAAAACACAACCATTAACATAAAATCAATGTTACATCAGATAAACTAAATTATATAAACCCTAGATCATATACTATTTTGATAGAAATTCTTGAATCTATCCTAGAGAGTGGAGGATTTGAGAGTCATGCCCCCCAACTCTAGGAATTAATATTAAGTCTTGTGTCCCTTGTTAACTTATAGAGTCTCCAGGGAGTGAAAAAAATTTTCCTAGAGTTTAGTAGCTAAACTGTGACCTTTGCTTGTTACATGGGGGAAGAAGAAGAATGGAGGACTCCCCAAAAATATTGTCATGACCAGCTAGATAGAGTTTCAGCCAAAAATAAATACCAAAACTAAATAAGACATCATACTCTATCATTCAGCCAAAAACCTCCAAAAATCTATCGATTTCATGACTATTCATCAAAATCTACCAAAACTCCAAAGTCATAAAAGTGATCAAAAAAAATCTTATTTTGTATATCTATGCATCATCCAATATTGTCAAAATATATAAAAATATTTGATAATTTAAATTTTGAATAATCATCTGCAAATGAATGGGTAAGCAAAAATATCTAATAGAGAGACCAAAATGATATTCAAAAATGATCAACTCATCTAGAAAAGATTGGTCTTAATGATTAGATAAAACCTTATAAGTTTATATAATAACATTTAAAACTACACTAGAGAAGTTTACTTATAGACTTCTTTTTGGTAAAACATGTTATTTGGTGGTAGAATTCGAACATCAAGCATGGTTGAACATTAAGAAATTAAACAATGGTATGAAGGATGCAAAAGAAAGGAGAATTCTGCTAGTAAGTGGACTGGATGAATTAAGAAATGAAGCTTATAATAATTTATGGATTTATAAATATAAAATAAAAAGATGACAAGATAAGAATCTACAAAGGAGATATTTTAAAATGGGGGAGAAGGTATTAGTTTTAAACTCTTGGCTTAAGTTATTCTCAGGGAAGTTGAAGTCTGGGTGGTATAGACTCTTTTTAATTATTATTGTAACTCCTCATGGGGCAGTCATGGCGAAATCAAGATATAGAGAGGAATTAAAAGCAAATTGGTAAAAGGTGAAGCATTATACGACTTCAATAATAATTTTAGAAGAGATGAATAAACTAGAAAAAGAAATGGAGACATTAATGAAGTTTCAGCTTTGACTAGCACTACACCTTTGGAGATACAAAAGAAAAAGAAAGAAATCATGATAAACCCCAACATAATGACTTTGAAGATCTAAATAGAAAAAGCTCAAAGTACAATCCAACAAAAAGTTGTGGCAAACTTACATTCATGGAATCAAATGATGATGATGTCATGAAAATCCAAAAATCCTTGACATCCAGCAAATACAAAGAAAAAAAGGAATCCTCAAAAAAAGTAATGGAAAATGATTCAACACTAAGAGAAAGTTTGGGAAAAAATAGAAAATGAGATATTTTATGATGAAGTTAGTCTAAACAACCGAAATCAGTAATATAAATAATAACTTATTGATAGTTTAGTTATGGTAATTAAATGCAGAACTAATTGGAGTGCAACCAAAGAATAATTTATGTATAATGTGATGAAATATATATAACAACTCACATAGATCATTTTACACACACAAATTTAGTCATGGAAATCAAACCCTATCATGACTCGCTAACATATCCACAAGCAGAATTAACCCTACTATTTAGATATACTATGATTCCCAAACTTAATCATAGCAAATATTTATGTGAGATGGATGGAAAGTAGCATTTTATATAAATACATCATTGCTTGGGGATGAGACATTACTTAAGTATGAGAGTTAGTTTGGCATGTTAGATAGCAAATAAAACTAGATATTTTAATGATTATTCATGAAAATTCTCTAGCACGGTGACTTTTAGCTAGAGTAAGTTTCAAAGTGTTTTTACTCAAATCATGGCTATTTCTAGGGTCGTGACTTTCTACCTTGGTTAAATAATCAAAGTCGTGAATCATTACAAGCACCATAATATTCTAATACAAGAGACACCAAAATCATGGTTTATATCTAATACTATGGCTTTGTATTATAGAGACTAAATATACAACCACAATTATTTCTAGTGATGCAACAATCTAAAGAAAGAAAATGACTAAAGTAATGGTTCATTCATAGAGCCGCATCTTTGTGTTAAATAGATGAAAAGAGAAAGCTATTGTATTCCAACGGTCATAAGTTTTGATAAGATACTCTATCATAATAAGTTGATAAGATATTCATTTATAACGAGTTGAAAATAGACTCATTTATAACTAATTGATAAGGTATTCTTTTATAACTAATTGATAATACACTTAATTGTAATGAGTTAATAAGATAATTTTTATAATGATTAGATATGATACTCATTTATATAGAATTGATAGGACATATTTTTATATTAAGTTAATAAGATACTCATTCTATTATGAGTTTTATAAGACACTCATTTATAACTAGTTGATAAGATAGTAGTATATAAAGATTTGTAAAGACACTCAATATATTGAGTTGATAATACTATCATTTATAACAAGTTGATAATATTGTCATTTATATTGAGTTGCTAAGACACTCATTTATAATGAGTTGATAAGACAATTATATATAACAAGCTATTAATATACTTGTTTATGAGTTTTAAGATATTTCATTTAATATGTATTGATAAGATACTCATTTATAAAGATTTGAATAATAATTAATTTATAATGAGTTGATAAAACACTTATTTATAATGAGTTGATTAGATACTCATTTATAATGAGTTGATAAGACCCTCATTTATAATGAGTTAATAATACACTCATTATAATAATTTAATAAGACACAATATTACAATGAGATGATAAGATATTCATTAATAATTAGTTGATTTGATATTCATTTATAAAGTGTTGATAACATGCTCAATTATAATGACTTAATAAGATAAATATTTATAATAAGTTGATAAGACAAATATTTTTAATGAGTTGAAAAGGTAGTCTCTCATATTGAGTCGATAATTTTTTCTCATTTATAACGAGTTGATAGGATAAACATTTATAAGGAGTTTATAATACAATCATTTATAAAATGTTGATGAGATATTATTTCATAATAAGTTGATAAGATACTCATTTATAGATAGTTGATAAGATACTCATTTATAGAGAGTTGATAAGATACTCAATTATAGAGAGTTGATAAGATACTCATTTATAGAGAGTTGATAAGATACTCATTTATAGAGAGTTGATAAGATACTCATTTATAGAGAGTTGATAAGATACTCATTTATAGAGAGTTGATAAGATACTAATTTATAGAGAGTTGATAAGATACTCATTTATAGAGAGTTGATAAGATACTCATTTATAGAGAGTTGATAAGATACTCATTTATAGAGAGTTGATAAGATACTCATTTATAGAGAGTTGATAAGATACTCATTTATAATGAGTTGATAAGATATTTTTTATAATGAGATGAAAATACACTTATTTATGAGAGAATATCTTATTAATAAGTTGATAAGTCATTCATTTTAATGACTTATTTTTTTTCTCATAATAATACATGAGAAAAAAATAGATACTCCTTTATAATAAATTGATATGATACTCATTTATAATGAGTTAATTGATACTCATTTATGAGAAGTTAAAAAAAACATTTATAAGGAGTTAATAAGACATTTGTTTATAATGAGGTGAAAAGATACGTATTCATAAGTAATTCTAAGATGATTATATAAAATTAGTTATAAGACACTCATTTATAATGAGTTAGCAAGGCGCTCATTTATAATGAGTTGATAAGACACTCATTTGTAATGAGTTCATAGGATATTCATTCATAATGATTTGATAAGATATTTATTTATAATGAGTTAATAAGACACCCATTTATAACAAGTTGACAATATACTCTTTATCATGTTTTAATAAATACTTATTTATAATAAGTAATAAGATACTCATTTATAATGAGTAATACGATGCTCATTTATAGTGAGTAATACGAAAATTATTAATAAAAAGTTGTAATACACTAATTTATAACAACGTTGGTTAGATAGTAATTTATAATGAGTTGATAAGACACTCTCTCATTATGAGTTGATAAGAAACTCATTTAAAATGTGTTGAGAAGAAACTCATTTGTAACAAGTTGATATCTGTTTCTTTTATAACAAGTTGATATCTGTTTCTTTTATAACAAGTTGATAAAATATGAGTTGTCAAGATGCTCATTTATACTACGTTGATAAAACACACATTTATTAGGAGTTGATAAGATACTAATTTATAATGAGTTGGTAATACACTCATTTTGTAATGAGTTGATAAAACACTCATTTATAATGATTTGGTAAGTTACACATTTATAAAAAGTTGATAATACAATCATTTATTATGACTTGAAAAGACACTCTCTCATAATGAGTTGTTAAGACATTCTTTGATAAGGAGTTTATATGATACTCGTTTATAATGAGTTAATATAAGACACTCATTTTAATTGATATATATGATGCACATTTATAATGACATATTGGACACTCATTTATGATATGTTATAAGATACTATTTTATAATGAGTTATAGATTCTCATTTATAATAAGTTATAATACACTCTCTTTTAATGAGTTGTAATGTACTCTTTTATAATGAGTTGTAATGCACTTTTTTATAATGAGTTATAAGAGACTTGTTTATAATGAGTTATAACAAACTCACTTAAAACTAGTTATAAGACACTTATTTATAATGAGTTATATGACACTCATGTATAATGACCTATTACATATTCATGTAAAATGAGTTATTGGACACTCTATTCATTTATTAGACAATTAAAATAATTTATGACACTCACTTATAATGAGTTCTATGATACTCAATTATAAAGAGTTATAAGATAGTCGTATATATTGAGTGATAAGATAATAGTCTATAATGAGTTATATGATATTCATATACAACAAGTTATAAGATAGTCATATATAATGTGTTAGAAGACACACATTTATATTGATTTGTAAGACACTCATTTATAATAAGTTATAAGAGACTCATTTATAATGAGTTGTAAGCAACTCATTTATAATGAGTTGTAAGCAACTCATTTAGAAACATTTATAAGACACTCATTTATAATGAATTATAAAATATTTGTTTAAAATGAGTTATAATACACTCATTTATTAACTAGCTAGAAGGAGATACTCATTTATAATGAGCTACAAGTGAGTCATTTATAATGCATTTTAACATAGTTGTTTAAAATGAGTAATAAGATAATAATTTATAAGAGAGTCATTTATACTGAGCTATAGGAAGTCATTTATGGTGAGTTAAATAGAGTATTTTATAATGAGTCATATGCGAGTCATTTATAACAAGTTAAAAGACAATCATTTATAATGAGTTATAAGTGAATGATTTACAACATGTTATAGAAAAGTCATTTATTTACCTTGGGGTTGGTAAGGAGGAGATTGAGGGGAGGGTGAAAAAACTTAAAAAAATGTTGTATATATATGAAAATAGAGAAAATAGTTTATTTATTTCACAATTTTTGATGTTTTGAAGAATTTTAGTATTAGTGAGTTTTTGGAGGTGTTTAGCAGATAAGGTTTATCAATATGTCTCTTATAGTTTCAATTTATATTCTTGGCCAAAATTCTACTTAATTGGTTGGATTCAATTCTTGTATTCCATGACCCTACCAAATTATTAGCATAATCTTTCCACTATATGACACATTCTCAATGGGTGTGATGTTATCATGGAGTCGCAACCATACTTAGCTTAGAAAATTTAAATAGCTATTATATTAATTCTTTATCACACCAAATAAGTACACCATTGGTACTAAAGGTTATGACCAATTTCTCAACATTACGACTTTATCTTTATATGACTTAGTAGACTCAAGTCAGAGTCATGATAGGTTTTACAAAACTATGACTTTTGAGTAATAAAAAATTATAGAGCCACGACTACCCTTGGAAAATCTATGATAATTATTAAAAGATGTAACTTTTAGCATACTAAATGTTAGATAGGATATTAACCTAATATAGTTATTTCCAAGGCCATGACTCTTATCCTCAAAGGATGGTAGAGCCAGGACACATACATGCAAGCTAAGTGCCAATGTTATGACATCCTAATAGTTCCATGAGTGTTATGCAAGAGAAGAAAAGGTAAGTATTGTGACCACTCACAATGTGGTGGACACTTAATAGATATGAAGGGTTACATGGATGTCATGGCTAGTTCATAGTGCCATAGCCACAACCAACACATGAAAGACCATTTCTAATATTGTGGCCTCCACACAATGCTATATCTATATTACAATATGAGAAGTCATCCCCACTTTACAATACATGGCTAGTTCCCCCTCGCTAACTGAATGAAAAAATTATCATATCTAAGAATTTATTCATGACCATAATCACAGTCTCACTACTACTACCACCATACATAATATCATAGTATGTGAACATGTCAGTAAACTTCTCGTTAATAATCCTTTAGGTGGGTCTTCCACGTTCATGCACGAGGAAATGTAAGTCTGGGTGTTATGTACCCCTTCCACCTAAATAAATAGGATCCATGCATGCAGCGAGATAGTAAAGAGATTGAACGGTAGACCAGTACGTTAAGTACTTGGTTTCCATCTGTGCAATCATATGGCTAAGTGTCGGGTCAGCTCGATACTTCCAAAATATGCTAGTAATGTTGCATATGCACCTGAGTACAATGCAAGTCGTGAGAGTATAAACTGACGAACATATGTTCGTCGTGTCATAAAAAATCTTCAAGAATTTCATATATGAAATTCCTGTAACCTAGTCAGTGTCGTCAATAATAAGTTCATCACTCTTATTATTGACGTAGTCGGATATCACGTATTTGTATCTAACACATGACTCCAACATCAATTACGTGTAATTCCAACGGTGTCTCACATCCAATTGAAATTTATTCTTTTTAAAATTCACAGACAGACAAATACTACCAAACTCTTATTGTCTGCGATGAGTGTGAATATATTTTAGTGCATTACGTATATTATCCAACGTGGGGGAACACATCTTCATTTCTGCTTGTACAATCAGATTAATCACGTGACACATGCATATGATACGAAAGATCTCTCCTAATGGTTCATATCTAATATTCCTAACAAACATGTTAATCGCTACTCCATTATTAGATGAGTTATCGAATGTGATACTAAAAATTTTATTTTGAATTTTATATTCTCTAAAGATTTTCAACATATACTCAAAAATGGTCGGGCCATAATGAGGATGGAGAGTCTCAGAGAATCCTAAATTTTTTTTATTCATTATCCAGTTAGAATCTACATAGTAACCAGTGAGACATGCATAAGATGATTCATTGTGACTTGTCTAGATATCGGACGTCACGGACAACACTCCATTATATGCCATAAATTCATTAATTATTATTTATTTTTCTAACTTATAAAATTTTAGTATGTCATTCCTAGATGTGGACCCATGAAAACTATGATAAGCATGCTGAAAATATGTCTGCATGATGCGCACTACCCTTGGATCTTTCGAAAATCTGATTGAAAAACCCATCAATGTGATAA
This sequence comes from Sapria himalayana, assembly GCA_029783825.1. Taxonomy (NCBI): domain Eukaryota; kingdom Viridiplantae; phylum Streptophyta; class Magnoliopsida; order Malpighiales; family Rafflesiaceae; genus Sapria; species Sapria himalayana. The sequence continues at coordinate 20,407 of JAREIK010000116.1, read as the reverse complement.
GTTTGGTCATGCATTCCCTACCCAACTCGCTGTGGTATATGAATGGAGTAAACCTTGAGACTGAACTCGATCCAATCTCAAAAAATGCATTGCTAAGTTGGGTTTGCCTAGGATCTAATACACCATATTTTTTGGTGCATAATTCGCCATGCATCTTATGGTTCCCAGTCCCAAACGAACTTTTACAAGTTAAATTTCTCATACAATATTTGCACAGGGTCATTTCTTTTCTCACCACTAATATTTTTTTGTTTTATTATATTAAAATCAGTCCAAACTACAGAAGTCCTAGTTTTTTTTAGATGTTTGGATTAAGACGACTGGAAAAATCAAAGTTTCAGTAGCATCAGACCTTTGTGTAAGATTTTTATTTTCTAAATTTAAATATGTTTTACTAGTATTAGTTATTTTTTTGGATTTTTATTAAATAGGAGGTAGAGCCTAGATGATAGATTTTAGGTTTTTGGATTAGAGAGAGAGATAAGAGAGAGATAGAGAAAAGTAAACAAAAAAACTTAATTTTTTTAAATATTATTTTTTTTTGTTAAAAATTATAGTTCATTACTAAACAAAAATTAAAATATTCATAAAGTAGTTAGGGAGATCACGTGCACTATGCAACACGGTCTAATTCAAACTTCCAAATTTGAGTTGAGAGTCTCGAAAAGCCGAGCTAAATGACGAAATCCCGAAGTTCCGAGAGAGAGAAGAGCAATAACTTTGAGAGAATTTTGAGAGAGTGAGAATAAATATTTATGAAAAACATAAATTTTTTAAAAAGGTGAGAAAATATTTTATAGATTAAAGGGAAATTTTTTTTAAGTTATTTTTTTGTTTCTTATTTTATTTTTTATTGCATTTTAGGGGTCAAAATCATGAGGCTCGTCGGATTCTACCCTCTAGCCGTTGGAGGCGCAATCCAACGGCTGATATTCAAATTTTAATTTTTTTTAAATTCGTTGGGAGTGGGGGGGATTCGGGTCTAGCTAGACCGCGGGTCGGGTCGGAGTGGAATCGGACCCGCGCCCAAGCATTTTCCCTATCCGTATAGTATGGACATTAGTGGCTGGCGATGAAGTGGGGGTAGGGTGCAGGAAATGTCTCGTGCTAGGGAACCACACCACGAGCCACAAAACCATGCCGGGTCAGACACGGCACGAGGCCTGGTTGGCCTCGGCACAGCACGGGCCCGGGCACCAAAAATTCCCGTGCTAGGCAGGCCCGGGTATGGCTTAATCATCCGTGTATCGTGGCGGCCGGGCCAGACCGGCCCGGTTGACACCTATAAATGCAAGGTCATGCTGAGCCATGCCAATTTTTGGGCAAACATCCAATTAAACTATATTGAAATTTAAATCTTTTATTTTATTATTTATTTAAAATATTACATTTAAGTTAATTTAAATGAAATAAATAATTAAAAAAATTATGATTCGTATCAAATAAAAAATAAAATTGTTTAATAAAGAAAAAATTAATTCCATATTTTTATTTCATTATAAAAAATAGAATTTAATACAACATACATGCACATATTTAACATATGATGAGACATAACTCATAAGACCATAAATGAATAAAAACATAATCGACACAAATATAAAAAAAATTAATAATAATATAGTATCGTATAAAAAAATAATTAAAATTACACAAGTCAACAATCATGAATGCTCAACCACGAATCATATAAAAAAGTATAGCATTCTCATAATGATCATGTATATGCCTGAAAGTATCTAGTGATGATATTAATATCCTCAATTTTCATATCTCATAAATCATCATCTTTCAGTCACTCTTGCACCTTATCATGAATGACCAACCATGAATCTTAAATCCTTTATGCATTTAGGTATCTCTACGATATTTAGTCACGGTCTCAATCTCTTATCTGAAATAATATTAATTATCATTGAAAAAATAAACTTTGATGTTAAGTTAGACAATGAGAAAGACATCAAGTGTCATCTTGGATAACACGAGATAGATAAATTCATATAATTTCCAATAAAGAAAAATATTCATATTCTTATTATCATCATGTTATATGATATAATGGTAATTGATATCTAAATATCAAAATAAGTAGCTCATATTCAACGGATCACCCCGTCATTTACCCCTAGCTATTTGAATAAAGAAATTATCATCTTCATGTCTGTCCTCAGAACATGACAATAACTATCATACCTATTATGATAATATATAAATAAAATAGTTACCTTTTCATGTATTAAATACTCAGGTTGGTGTTCTTGATTCATTCATGTGAATATGTATGTCAAAGTATTTTATATCCCTTCTACCTTACCCTAAGATGCATACACACAACCAAACAATAAATAGGTAGACTAGAGAACTAATATTTTAAATACTTAATTTTCATCTGACAATAATGACACTAAATACATGATGACCTCTATAATTGATAAACATACTACTATTATTGTATAAGCCCTTAAGCACAATGCAAGTAGTAGAAATATTCAAAAACAAACACATATTTGTTGTGTCATAAAAAATTTTCATAAAAGAATTTCATATATCACAGTATGAATTATTAATAATAAATTTATCACTATTACTATTAATATAGTTGGATATCACATATTGATAACCAATACATGACATCTATTATCAAGTTGGTATAATTCTAATGATATCTTACAACCATTTAATATTTATTTAGGCTCACTAAAAAATAGAAATCACTAAACTCTTGTTGTCTACTAGACATCTTAATATATTTTAATAAATTTCTTATTTTTTTAATACAAGAGAAACAATTTTTATTCTCGACGATACTATTAGATTAATTATATGACACATATAGTTAATATGAAAAATCTCATATAATAATTTATTTTTAATGATTCTAATAAACATATTAATATTTATTTTAGAGAATATTTAGATAATATTCTCTAAATATTCTCTAAATATCATATGAATAACATATCAATATCATATTCTCTAAAAATGCTATATATTCTCTAAATATATAGCAGGTCATTATGAAAATGAAAGATATCAAGAAATCCTAAAATTTTTTTATTAAGTTTCAATTATAAATCTACTTTGTTAACAGTAAGACATACGAATAACACACAATCACGACTAGGCCAAATATCTGAAATCATGGACAACTCCACTATATTACCGAAATTTATTAATTATTGCCATTAAGATACTTACTACTTGCATATAAATTTTAAATATTCATTTATGATTTGAAATCCATTAATTATTACCACAATCATAGCTAGGTCAAAGAAATTTAAGAATATTTAATTTCATAAGTGAGACATGCTCATATATCACATGTATCACAATCACGACTAGTTTAGTTTTTTAATTTATATATAATTATTTCAGACTCGTCCTTTTTTTTACTAGAAAAGTTCTTATGATAGAATTATTTTTTTAATGATTTATATTGATATCATTATTTAATATGATAAGTTGAATCATTCAACCCATAAAATATTGGGTAACTAGAAAGATAATATTTTTAAAACTTAATTTTAAAAAGATAACTCTTCATCAAGAAATGAATATTATTTTTACAAAAACATTCTCTTAATTTTTTTTTTGCAAAAATAACTCTTCTTTTATAATAATCAAATTTCATTAATAAAGAACTTAATTAGTATTAAGATTGATAAATTATCCAAGAAAATTTTTTTTAAAAAAAATATAAACAAATGAGTTATTTTTATAAATACCATAACATTTGTGGTTATCAGTCCAAATATTCTTAAAATAATTTATAAGTAGTTTCAACAAAAAAACGTTGAGAAACATGAATATGATTTTTAAGATTGAGATTGCATAGAAATAACAAATGTGTTTTTGTAAATAAAAATATATGATGAATATTTTGTTTATGATTTAAACTAATAGATAATACACAATCTGTAATATTTATTTAACAAAATATTAATATTTTAATTATTATAGAAAAAGTATTACTATTTGACTCTGAGAGATATATAATTATTATTAAAAAATTTAAATATCTAATATTTATTATATAAGATATATTGTATGTAATCAATATGATAATAACTTATTTCTTAGATTTACCTAAATAGTTAACATATGAATGTTATTTATCTATTGACTCTTGAGACCTCATACTAGAGACATCATACTAGAGACAACGACATGGTCCACTACCAGAACTTCATTTTGGTGAGCAAAGAAGCTGTTTGGGTGCATATTGATTTGCCCTGAAAATCCTTCCATAAAAAATAAGATTATCAAATTCTAAATAGATATCAACTTACACAAATAATATTTATTACAAGTTATTATAATTCTTCACAAAATGACATTATCTCCTAAAAAATATAAGTGACAAATAATTATTTCAAGATTTATTTAGAGCCAAAATACTTAGTTATAACTATTATAAATTATAAGTTTCTGTTTCTTTAGGCTGAATACTTGGTTTGAGAGGTTAGTTTTCTTATTTCAAAACCTATTATTTTTCTATAAGAACATCATGCAACTAGATACAAATTTCAATCTAGTATTTTATAAGCAAATAAAATATATATAGGTTAATTGCAACATTATTAAGAAAAAAATATATCGAAATTAATTATCTTTGTAAATATTTTTATTATCACCATCGATCAAAACTTATCTCAACTACTTGAGTTAGTTATATAAATCATACTTTTCTAATCTATTATATTAAAAATCATGTCAAAATGTAACTTTTTAATTATTAAATCCTTATTTTCTACTTCTACTTGATTCTTTATGGGCAATATATAATTATTATCAAAAATATTTGTTTGGTAAGAGTAAAAATGAGATAAGACGCATTCAATATCTATGAAGCATGGGTAAGACAATGGATAGGAGTGTACGTGTGTCGGACACTTGGATACGCGAATACCGGCTAGACACACGTCGAATACGTGTGCAATATACCAAATAGCATATCATTGACTAAAATTACACGTCAAAATTTGGATACATGTCTGACACGGCTTAGAGAATCTGGACACGGATGAATTTTGAAATTGGATCAACGTTGTTGGGACGACGTCAACGATACGGCATATCGTTGATGTCATTACCAACAATGTCAGAACAGTAAGGTGAGATTATAAATTGGAACAATTGGGGGGGGGGGATTTAAAACCTGAAATTAATTTTATAATTCAAAGTTTTATAATTTATTTGGATAATTTAATAAATTTGAGATATGCAAATTATGATTAGTTTATGAAATATATGAAATTAGTTTGGAGATGTACTGACCTAATAGCAAAAAATCTAGTTTAAGAATAATATTTGTGAGGATAATTTCATAATAATTTTTATTTTATTTTATTATGATGTATCTTAACCGTATTCATATTCTAATTTTAAAAATTTACTAGTCCAGTATCTCGTCGTGTCGTATACCCGTGTCCGTATTATATCCGTGCTTCTTAGTGCATGGTCATTTCAAGATTTGTCCTCAACGAAATATTAGAAATATAAGGCAACAGATATTATTAAAAAAGCAAAATAATTAGAGATTTATTAAGAGTTTTTAGTTTCACCGAGAAAAATCAAGGTGTATACTTGTTGGAATGATAGTCTTGCACGAGTCTCCGTTGACAATGGCTGAGCATTATGGATTTCATTCAATTTTAAATAGTTTTCAACTTTTATTCAAGGTCTCATCATGCAACACTACCAAGAGTAATATATTAAAAATGTATATTGTGAAAATATCAGACAATGAACTTGTTAGAATCTAATAAAGACAGGATTACTCTAACCACTGACCTGTGGCCTGCTACTAATTAAAGGGATTTATAGCATTGACTTCTCACTGTATTGATGCTAATTGGACTTTTAAAAAGTTGTATTCTAATTATACATTCTTATTAAAACATGCAATATTTTATGTTTTTATTTTTGACTTCTAATTAAATAGCAACTTATATATACAATATTGTTTTGTATTATTTAAGTTTGTCTATTTTGATCTAGACATACTTCAAAAATTCTTGCTAGTATAATTATAAAATATATGATGAATTAGAATATTGATAGAAACATATATCTCCTTACCGTTGATAATTGTCCCACAAATGATTCTCTAATGAACTTTGTGATTCACAAGTTTGATCAGCCTATGCTTATGCTAGGAGGATCATTATTTCATATGCGCTGTGATGCTCATATTTTAAATTTAATTGTCCAAGATAGTCTAAATATCATTGTCTCTGTATTAAGTAGTTGAAAAAAATCATGAAAGTGTTCCGTATCAAAGAGCATCACTTACAAGAAAACAAATGTTTGATGATATTGCATGAATTGTAGTACCTGACATGAATGTTACAAAATTAATGCTAGATTGTAAGACCCGCTGAAACTCGACATATACGATATTGTTGCTTTATCTTTTATAGATGTATATGCTAGTTTGAGATTTCATGATTCATCATATAGTTATTTTCTAATGAATGATGAGTGATTGTTAATAAGAAAGGTGTCTCAGTTATTAAAAATATTTTATTCTATGACTAGAATATTTTCTAGAATTAGTATCCCACCATAAATATTTTATTTCCTAAAGTTTGTGACGTAAGGATTCACTACTAAAGTGAGGCACATCTCCTAATAAAGAATTTGTTCTATGGCTGAACAAATATTTATAAAATTTTGAAAAATATTGGTCTAACATTCAGGAAGTTATAAGAATAGTTATCATTTTAGATCCGAAGCATAAGACAATTGATGGAATATTATTTCAAGAGAACTTATCGAATGATTAGAATTAAAAAATATCTTTAAAGTATTTAAAGATTATGTTATAAATTGCTTGAGGAGTACACGATTAATCATGTGATTATGAATGATACTTGTGCTGAAAAATGATTATATGAATCTACATTGAATATTAGCAGCAATAATTTTTTTGGAAAAATTTAAAAAAAAAATAACACTTAATAGTAAGATTAATATTAATTTAAAAAATAAGCTAGATGGACATTTAAAAATAAAGTATTACCAAAAAAAATTGATTTTAACATATTAGATTAATGGTAGACAGATGAAATCAAATATCCTACTTTGATGAGGATGCCTAGAGATCTTGTCATTCTAATATCAATTATAGATTCGAAGTCGACATATAGCACAAGTGGTAGATTAGTGAGTCCATGTAATAGTAGACTTCATCCAAAAACTTTTGAATCATCAATGGGTACTGCAAGTTGAATTGTAAATATGCAATAAGGTAAGATAAATTACTTAATTTTTAAATGAAATTAATTTTCTTTGATTAATTTTATTAATATTTTATTTCTTCCTTTATTATAATTATAAGTTCATATAAAAAAGAAACATATTACTACTCAGTTGAATATGATAAAAATATTATTGGTGTTGAGGTATGAAATACGTGTGTAGTTGTGTGTGTATGTAGGTGTGTGTTTTGTTAAATTTGATACTTAAATGGAATTATTAGACTAATTATATATATTTTTTACATTAATTTGTAGGGCAATGAAGTATCAAGTGTTAAAGAAATATATGATTAGTTTGAAATTATTTCTATTTTGATATTTCTTTTATGATGATGATGATGATGATGATGATGATTCGATATGATAAATTAAAAGTAAATTAAAGATACTTTAAATTTATTGTTGTTGAACTTTAATATTTAGATATGATAAAATTTTTAAGATTAGTCTTGAAGTTACTTCTAATATTTTTTTTGAAATGTGCGTTGCTTGCATATGACTAAAAATTATTTAGGTATTTGGATAGAAATACAAATAATAGATCTAGTGGGGATGAGGATGAGTTTGAAAATAGACATAATAAATGAAGGTGGAGATGGAGAATGTAAAATCCGACTTGAATCTAATTCGTTGTCATCCCTACCTCAAATCGGTATCTCTTATCTTTTCATATATAGAAATTAATCTTGTTTTATTTCTTTTAATTTCATTTCTAATTCTATCATTCTTAATCTTATCATACATTCATTTTGTTACTTTAATATAAATTTCATAAAACATTAAATTTCATCCTTTGCATATGTTACTTTTGGATCACCCATCATTAAGTTTCATAAAATATTTTTGGCCTTATAAATATTTTATAAAATTCTCTTTAAACTATTTAGCACACGTCTATCATAAAGAACTCGTAGGCGGCTCTATATTTAGTTTATTTAATTTTAATTCTGTGAGATATATTGTCATCAATCTTCTTGTCATTACTTAATATATATAGCCTTCATATTTAAAATAACTAATATTTATACTTATTATTTCCATATTTTGATTAGCAAATCATTATCATTATTAACATAATTAAACTCATATTTTAAATACTTCAACTTCTTATGATGAATCATAAATTCTTAAATTTAATTGCTATCTTCTAAATTTTTAGTTTCCTACATATTCTTTAGTCTCATCAATTAACATTAAGATGTCTGCACCTAACATACTCTAAGAAATATCTTCTTATATATCTCTTGTCAATTTATCTATAATAAGTATAAAAATATAAGGACAAAATGATGATCCGTTGCAAAATCTTACAACTATTGGAAACTCTTGAGTTATGTCATGAACTAATTTAATTCAAAACATCACCCTCTTATATATATCTTTGATTAACTCAATATATATACTTAATATCCATTTATTACATAATACTCATCAAATAAAATTTATTAAAACTATATCATAAAATGTTTCTAAATCAATGAAATCATACATAATTTTTGTTTCTCAATATATTTCTCGATTAATTATCTGACTAGATAAATATAGAATTGTGTCAAATAGGCCAGACAGCCCGAGCAGGGACCACGGCCCGATCAACAGTGCATGGCCCGTCTGATCTAGTACAGCCCAGAATTGTGCCTCGATCCAGGACGAGATGCTCATGGTATGCTCGTGTCGTCCTAGGCCGGCACGAGCAGTGCCTCGTGCCGGGTTAGGCACGACCCGTATGCATGGCACATGGGCACGATAACCCAACCTATGTAGGTTATCTAATTGTTTTCAAACAATCAACCACATGGCCGATTGTAATAGGTCGACCCATAAGTCGGCAAACCATCACACAAAGGCCATAGGCTTCTTTCGTCGTTCACCATAATCATGCATCTTCGAGGTTCAGCACGGTCCGACAGAGTCGTGCACTCGGCCATGCCCACTATTTCGTACTGGGCCGGTGGACTGTGTCACCTTGTCATGCCAGGCATGACAAGAGAATTTTACCATGCCGTGCTAGGACGACACAGTGACAACCTTAGAAAAAATAGGTCGTGCCAATACAGCACGACCCATTCGACACCTCTAGATAAATAATTTTTATAATAAATCTAACATAAATATCAACTAATTCTCCAAAATTACTACCACTCTTCTTAGTTTATGTTAATTACTCTTTTACAAATCTTCATGGTATAATTAATGAGTTCAATCACTCTCACCACATACTTCTATCAAGAATAAATTTATAAATATAATTACTACCACATACACACGTATTTCATACCTCAACACCAATAATATTTTTATCATATTCAACTGAGTAGTAATATGCTTCTTTTTTATTTGAACTTATAATTATAATAAAGGAAGAAAGAAAATATTAATATAATTAATCAAAGAAAATTAATTTCATTTAAAAATTAAGCAATTTATCTTACCTTATTGCATATTTACAATTCAACTTGTAGTACCAATTGATGATTCAAAAATTTTTGGATGAAGTCTACTATTACAAGGACTCACTAATCTACCACTTGTGCTATATGTAGACTCCGAATCTATAATTGATATTAGAATGACAAGATCTCTAGGCATCCTCATCAAAGTAGGATATTTGATTTTATCTGTCTACCACTAATCTAATATGGTAAAATCAATTTTTTTTGGTAATACTTTTTTTTAAATGTCCATCTAGCTTATTTTTTAAATTAATATTAATCTTACTATTAAGTGTTATTTTTTTTTTAAATTTTTCCAAAAAAATTATTGCTGCTAATATTCAATGTAGATTCATATAATCATTTTTCAGCACAAGTATCATTCATAATCACATGATTAATCGTGTACTCCTCAAGCAATTTATAACATAATCTTTAAATACTTTAAAGATATTTTTTAATTCTAATCACTCAATAAGTTCTCTTAAAATAATATTCTATCAATTATCTTATGTTTCGGATCTAAAATGATAACTATTCCTATAACATCCTGAATGTTAGACCAATATTTTTCAAAATTTTATAAATATTTGTTCAGCCATAGAACAAATTCTTTATTAGGAGATGTGGCTCACTTTAGTAGTGAATCCTTACATCACAAGCTTTAGGAAATAAAATATTTATGGTGGGATACTAATTCTAGAAAATATTCTAGTCATAGAATAAAATATTTTTAATAACGGAGACACCTTTCGTATTAACAATCACTCATTATTCATTAGAAAATAACTATATGATGAATCATGAAATCTCAAACTAGCAACTATATCTATAAAAGATAAAGCAACAATATCGTATATGTTGAGTTTCAGTGGGTCTTACAATCTAGCATTAATTTTGTAACATTCATGTCAGGTACTACAATTCATGTAATATCATCAAACATTTGTTTTCTTGTAAGTGATGCTCTTTGATACGGAACACTTTCATAATTTTTTTTTGTTGAAACTACTTATAAATTATTTTAAGAATATTAGGACTGATAACCTCAAATGTTATGATATTTTTAAAGATAACTCATTTGCTTGTATTTTTAAAAAAATAATTTTTTTCGTATAATTTATCAATCTTAATACTAATCAAGTTCTTTATGAATAAAATTTGATTATTATAAAAGAAGAGTTATTTTTGCAAAAAAAAAAATTAAGAGGATATTTTAGTAAAAATAATATTCATTTCTTGATGAAGAGTTATCTTTTTAAAATTAAGTTTTAAAAATATTATCTTTCTAGTTACCCAATATTTTATGGGTTGAATGATTCAACTTATCATATTAAATAATGATATCAATATAAATCATTAAAAAATAATTCTATCATGAGAACTTTTCTAGTAAAAAAAAGGACAAGTCTGAAATAATTATATGTAAATTAAAAAACTAAACTAGTCGTGATTGTGATACATGTGATATATGACCATGTCTCACTTATGAAATTAAATAATCTTTAATTTCTTTGGCCTAGCTGTGATTGTGGTAATAATTAATGAATTTCAAATCATAAATGAATATTTTATATTATATGCAAGTAGTAAGTATCTTAATGGTAATAATTAATAAATTTAGGAAATATAGTGGAGTTGACCATGATTTTAGATATTTGGCCTAGTCGTGATTGTGTGTTATTCGTATGTCTTACTATTAACAAAGTAGATTTATAATTGAAACTTAATAAAAAAATTTTAAGATTTCTTGATATCTTTCATTTTCATAATGACCTGCTATATATTTAGAGAATATATAGCATTTTTAGAGAATATGATATTAATATGTTATTCATATGATATTTAGAGAATATTCTCTAAAATAAATATTAATATGTTTATTAGAATCATTAAAGATAAATTATTAGATGAGATTTTTCATATTAGTTATATGTGTCATAACTCATATAATTAATCTAATAGTATCGTCGAGAAAAAAAATTGTTTCTCTTGTATTAAAAAAATAAGAAATTTATTAAAATATATTAAGATGTCTAGTAGACAACAAGAGTTTAGTGATTTCTATGTTTTAGTGAGCCTAAATAAATTTTAAATGATTATAAGATATCATTAGAATTTTACCAACTTGATAATAATTGTCATGTATTGGTTATCATTATGTGATATCCAACTATATTAATAGTAATAGTGATAAATTTATTATTAATAATTCATACTGTGATATATGAAATTCTTTTATGAAAAATTTGAAAATTTTTTAACACAACAAATATGTGTTTGTTTTTGAATATTTCTACTACTTGCATTGTGCTTAAGGGCTTATACAATATTAGTAGTATGTTTATCAATTATAGAGGTCATCATGTATTTAGTGTCATTATTGTCAGATGAAAATTAAGTATTTAAAATATTAGTTCTCTAGTCTACCTATTTATTGTTTGGTTGTGTGTATGCATCTTAGGGTAAGGTAGAAGGGATATAAAATACTTTGACATACATATTCACATGAATGAATCAAGAACACCAACTTGAGTATTTAATTCATGAAAAGGTAACTATTTTATTTATATATTATCATAATAGGTATGATAGTTATTGTCATGTTCTGAGGACAGACATGAATATGATAATTTCTTTATTCAAATAGCTAGGGGTAAATGACGGGGTGATCCGTTGAATATGAGCTACTTATTTTGATATTTAGATATCAATTACTATTATATCATATAATATGATGATAATAAGAATATGAATATTTTACTTTATTAGAAATTATTTGAATTTATCTATCTCGTGTTATCTAAGATGACACTTGATGTCTTTCTCATCTGTCTAACTTAACATCAAAGTTTATTTTTTCAATGATAATTAATATTATTTCAGATAAGATATTGATACCTTGACTAAATATTGCAGAGATACTTACATGCATAAAGGATTGAAGATTCATTGTTGGTCATTCATGATATGGTGCAAGAGTTATTTACAGATTATGATTTATGATATATGAAAATTGAGGATATTAATATCATCACTAGATACTTTCAGGCATATACATGATGATGTTGAAAGTGCTATACTTTTTTATATGAATCGTGGTTTATCATTCATGATTGTTGACTCGTGTATTTTTAATTAATTTTTTTATACGATACTATATTGTTATTAATTTTTTGTATATTTCTATCGATTATGTTTTATTCATTTATGGTATTATGAGTTATGTCTCATCATATGTTAAATATGTGTATGTATGTTGTATTATATTCTATTTTTGATAATAAAATTTAAATATGAAAATTATTTTTTTTTATTAAACACTTTTATTTTTTATTTGATACGAATTATAATTTTTTTTAATTATTTAGTTCATTTAAACTAATATAAATGTAATAATTTAAATAAGTAATAAAATAAAATATTTAAATTTCAGAATAGTTTAATTGGATGTTTGCCCAAAATTTGGCATGACCCAGCATTACCTTGCATTTAGAGGTGATAGCCGGGCCGGGCCGGCCGGCATGAGACATAGCACGATTAAGCCATGCCGGGGCCGGCCCGGCACGGGAATTTTTGGTGCCCATGCCCATTTTGTGCCCGGCACCAATCGTGTCATGCCGTGCAGAGGCCAACAAGACCTCGTGTCGTGTCTGACCCGGTATGGTTTTGTGGCCCGTGGCGTGGTTCGCCGGCACGAGACATGTCCTGCACCCTACCCCCACTTTATCGCCAGCCGCTAAAGTCCATACTATACGGATAGGGAAAATGCTTGGGCACGGGTCCGATTCCACTCCGACCCGATCCGCGGTCTAGCTCGACCCGAATCCCCCCCCCCCCCCCCCCCCAACGGTTAAAAAAAATTAAAATTTGAATATCAGCCGTTGGATTTTACCTCCAACGGCTAGAGGGCAAAATCTGACGCGTCTCAAGATCTACCTAACTAGTTATAAATAAGTAGCTTATCAACTCATTACAAACTAGTCATAGAGGAGTGTGTTATAATTTTTTTATAAATGAATGTCTTATAAACTCTTTATAATTGAGTATCTTATAACTCATTATAAATGAATATCTTATAAATCATTATATATGAGTATCTAATAACTACTTATAAATGAGTTCTAATAAATTCATTTTAAATCAGTGTTTTATCAACTCATTATAAATGATTATCTTATTAACTTCATATAAATGAGTATCTTATCAACTCCTTATAAATGAATATCTTATCAATTCATTATAAACAAGTATCATATTATTTGGTATGCTAAATAAAAAATAAAACTAGTAATTTTAGTCAATATTCATTATGTGTTTTATAGAAGAAAGCTTTAAAATGAATAATTTAACTAAATTATATTTTTTATGGAATATGAAGGATAATTAGAAAATTCTATGATGTTTGTTTGAAATGGAGACTTGATTGATTGTTGAGAAGAATGGTAGTACAAAGATTTGTTAACTCGTAGTATTAATTATGTTACGACTTTGTTATATCTCATTGAGTTATAAGATAGTTTTTGCATCTATTCTTAGCTAAAATTCTATATGAATAATTATTATAATCTTCACGTGTCATAACACTACCACATCATTAACACAATTATTTCACTACGAAACACATTCTTTTTGGTTGATGAAACTTTATTGGAGTCATAATCACACTAGCTTAAATATTATTTAATAATTGTGACATTAATTTCATATTACAACAACCAATTACCTCATTAGAACCCAGAGCCATAAAAAGCTTTGGTGCCATGACAAGCTTTGTTGCCAAAATTTTTTTATTATAGAGCCAATAAATTCAAAACAAAAATTATGATGTTATTCCAAGCACCTCATCTTTTAGCTATAGAACAATCTAGAGAATCATACTCAAGCCTCAGCCATTTCCAAGCTATGACATTTGCTCTCGAGAATGTCACTAGCCAGATCTTATTTCCAATGTTGCAATTTTAGTTATAGAGATAAAATGTGTAGTAGTGATCATTCTCATCTATGTGGTCATCTGATCCAAGAGAGAGGCTAAAACCATGACTAATTATCTGTACCATAGTCATCTAATGCAAGAGAGTGACCAAAGATATGGTTCATTCCCAATGCTATGATTTTATGTTCTAGAGATGAATATGTAGCCATAGATATTTTCAATATTACTGCATTCTAAACTTTGAAAGTGACAAAAACCACTACTCATTCCTATATAGATATGTTATTTGACTTAAAGTTTGCATCTAGCAATTTGAGTATAAAAGAGTAAATTATAAATTTTGAGAGTTTTATAGGGCATGAGAAAAAATAAAGCTAGGATTTTGTGAAATTTTTTTATAAAATCATTGGAAATATTCATGAACAAATCTGTGATGCAAGATACTTATCGATGTTCAAACTCTCAAACATTCATAGATATTTTAGTAATTTATGATAGTGTATATGCTTAAAAAGGAAATTATGAATTAATTTTATAACTTTAGAGTTTTGGTATGTTTTTATGAATAATTATAAAATCAACAAATTTTTAGAGGTATTTAGTAAAATATCTTATATAATAAGCATTGTAGTTTTGACATCTATTCTTGGTAAAAATTATATTTAATTGGTCATGACAATCCTTATATATCATGATCCTATAAACTTGGTAGCACAATCATTCTAATTTATAACACGATCTTAATAGTTGAAATATTATCAGGAAGTCATAGTAATTCTTATCTTATAAAATTTAAATAGTTGTGACTCTCATCATCAAATAGAGGTACAATTATAACTTTTATGGTTAAGCTAATTATTAATTTTGGGAAATTGTTGCATTACCACGACAACATGATATATTAGGGATTAGAAGGCTAGTGCCACTGCTACATGCAACATTGCAGACACTTGAAGAAATATGAAGGCTAAGTTTTGTCTCATCAACTTGTTTAAATGAGTGTCCTATCAACTTCATTATAAATACTATATTTTTAACTAGTTATAAATGAGTGTCTTAGCAACTCATAATAAATAGTTGCCTTATAACTCTATATAAATGAGAGTCTTACTCCTTAGAAATGAATATCTATAAATTTTTTATAAATGAATGTCTTATCAACTCATTATAAAAGGGTATATTATCAATATATTATAAACAAATGTCTTATCGACTCATTAAAATGAGCGTCTTATCAACTCCTTATAATGAGTGTCTTATTAACTTATTATAAGACAAAATTTTATCAACTTATTATTAATGATTATCTTATAAACATGTACCAAATGAGCGTCTTGTCAAGTCATTAGAAAATGTCTTTTGAACTCATCATAAATAAGCGTAATATCTACTCATTATAAATGGGTGTCTTATCGACTAATTATAAATTTTGCATTATCAACTAGTTATTAATGAATTTATTATCAACTCATTATAAAATGAGTGTCTTATCAAGTCATTAAAAAAGTGTGTCTTATCAACTACTTATAAATTAGACTCTTATCAACTCGTTATAAATGAGTGTCATATAAACTCCTTATCAAAGAATATCTTAACAATTCATTATGATTGAGTGTCTTATCAACTCATTATGAGAGAGTGTCTTTTCAAGTCATAATAAATTAGTATCTTATCAATTCCTAATAAATGTGTATTTTATCGACGCGCTATAAATGAGTGTCTTGACAACTCATTATAAACAAATATTTTATCAACTTGTTATAAAAGAAACAGATATCAATTTGTTACAAATGAGCTTCTTCTCAACACATTATAAATGAGTTTCTTATCAACTCATAATGAGAGAGTGTCTTATCAACTCATAATGAGAGAGTGTCTTACCAACTCATTATAAATTACTATCTTACCAAGTTGTTATAAATGAGTGTATTATAGTTTTTTATTAATAGTTTTCGTATTACTCACTATAAATGAGCATCTTATTACTCATTATAAATGAATGAGTAATAACTCATTATAAATGAGAGTCTTATTAAATTATTATAAATAAGTATTTATTAAAACATGATAATGGGTATCTTGTCAACTAGTTATAAATGGGTCCCTTATTAACTTATTATAAATAAATATCTTATTAAATTATTATGAATGAATATCCTATGAACTCATTACAAATGAGTGTCTTATCAACTCATTATAAATGAGCGCCTTGCTAACTCATTATAAACTAGTGTCTTATAACTAATTTTAATAATCATCTTAGAATTACTTATAATAAGTGTATTTTCATCTCATTATAAACAAATGTCTTATTAACTCCTTATAAATGATTTTTTTAACTTCTCATAAATGAGTATCAATTAACTCATTATAAATGAGTATCATTTCAATTTATTATAAATGAGTATCTTTTTTTTCTCATGTATTATTATGAGAAAAAAAAATAAGTCATTAAAATGAATGACTTATCAACTTGTTGATAAGATATTCTCTCTTAATAAGTGTATTTTCACCTCATTATAAAAAAATATCTATCAACTCATTATAATGAGTATCTTATCAATTCTCTATAGATGCGTATCTTACAACTCTATATAAATGAGTTATCTTATAACTCTCTCTAAATGAGTATCTTATCAACTCTTCTATAAATGAGTATCTTATCAACTCTCTATAATGAGTATCTTATCAAACTCGCGATAAATGAGTTATCTTATCAACTCTCTTAATGAGTATCTTATCAACTCTCTAATAAAATGAGTATCTTATCAACTCTCTATAAAATGAGTATCTTATCAACTCTCTATAAATGAGTATCTTATCAACTCTCGATAATTGAGTATCTTATCAACTCTCTATAAATGAGTGACTTATCAACTATCTATTAATGGATATCTTATCAACTTATTATGAAATAATATCTCATCAATATTTTATAAATGATTGTATTATAAACTCCTTATAAATGATTATCCTATCAACTCGTTATAAATGAGAAAAAATTATCGACTCATTATGAGAGACTACTTTTTCAACTCATTATAAATATTTGTCTTATCAACTTATTATAAATATTTATCTTATTAAGTCATTATAACTGAGCATGTTATCAACACTTTATAAATGAATATCAAATCAACTAATTATTAATTAATATATTATCATCTCTTTGTAATATTGTGTCTTATTAACTTATTATAATAAGTGTATTATTAACTCATTATAAATGAGGGTCTTATCAACTCATTATAAATGAGTATCTAATCAACTCATTATAAATGAGTGTTTTATCAACTCATTATAAATTAATTACTATTCAAATCTTTATAAATGAGTATCTTATCAATACATTTTAAATGAAATATCTTAAAACTCATAAACAAGTATATTAATAGCTTGTTATATATAATTGTCTTATCAACTCATTATAAATTAATTACTATTCAAATCTTTATAAATGAGTATCTTATCAATACATTTTAAATGAATATCTTAAAACTCATAAACAAGTATATTAATAGCTTGTTATATATAATTGTCTTATCAACTCATTATAAATGAGTGTCTTAGCAACTCATTATAAATGAGTGTCTTAGCAACTCATTATAAATGACAATATTATCAACTTGTTATAAATGATAGTATTATCAAATCAATATATATAGTGTCTTTACAAATCTTTATATACTACTATCTTATCAACTAGTTATAAATGAGTGTCTTATAAAACTCATAATAGAATAAGTATCTTATTAACTTAATATAAACATATGTCCTATCAATTCTATATAAATGAGTATCATATCTAATCATTATAAAAATTATCGTATTAACTCATTACAATTGAGTGTATTATCAACTAGTTATAAAAGAATACCTTATAAATTAGTTATAAATGAGTCTCTTTTCAACTCGTTATAAATGAATATCTTATCAACTTATTATGATGGAGTATCTTATCAAAACTTATGACCGTTGGAATACAATAGCTTTCTCTTTCATCTATTTAACACAAATATGCGGCTCTATGAATGAACCATTACTTAGTCATTTTCTTTCTTTAGATTGTTGCATCACTAGAAATAGTTGTGATTGTATATTTAGTCTCTATAATACAAATCCATAGTATTAGATATAAACCATGATTTTGGTGTCGCTTGTATTAGAATATTAAGGTGCTTGTAATGATTCACGACTTTGGATATTTAACCAAGGTAGAAAGTCACGGCCCTGGAAATAGCCATGATTTGAATAAATACCCTTTGAAACTTACTCTAGCTAAAATTCACCGTGCTAGAGAATTTTCATGAATAATTACTAAAATATCTAGTTTTTTTCTATCTAACAAGCAAACTAACTCTCATACTTAAGTAATGTCTCATCCCCAAGTAATTATGCATTTATATAAAATGCTACTTTCCATCCATCTCACATAAATATTTGCTATGATTAAGTTTGGGAATCATAGTATATCTAAATAGTAGGGTTAATTCTTCTTGTGGATATGTTAGCGAGTCATGATAGGGTTTGATTTCCATGACTAAATTTGTGAGTGGTTATATATATTTCATCACATTATACATAAATTATTCTTTGGTTGCACTCCAATTAGTTCTGCATTTAATTATCATAACTAAACTATCAATAAGTTATTATTTATATTACGGATCTCAGTTGTTTAGGCTAACTTCATCATAGAATCTCTCATTTTCTATTTTTTCCCAAACTTTCTCTTAGTGTTGAATCATTTTCCATTACTTTTTTTGAGGATTCTTTTTTTTCTTTGTATTGCTGGATGTCAAGGCTTTTTGGATTGTCATGGCATCATCATCATTTGATGCCATGAATTTAAGGTTGCCACAACTTTTTGTTGGATTGTACTACGAGCTTTTTCTTTCAAGATCTTCAAAGTCATTATGTTGGGGTTTGTCATGATTTCTTTCTTTTTCTTTTGTATCTCCAAAGGTGTAGTGCTAGTCAAAGCTGAAACTTCATTAATGTCTCCATTTCTTTTTCTAGTTCTTTCAAATCTTCTAAAATTATTATTGAAGTCGTATAATGCTTCACCTTTTACCAATTTACTTTTAATTCTTCTCTATATCTTGATTTCGCCATGATTGCCCCATGAGGAGTTACAATTATAATTATAAAGGGTCTATACCACCCAGACTTCAACTTCCCTGAGAATAACTTAAGCCAAGAGTTTAAACTAATACATTCTCCCCCATTTTAAATATCTCATTTGTAGATTTTTATCTTTTCATCTTTTTATTTTATATTTATAAATCCATAAATTATATAAGCTTCATTTCTTAATTCATCCAGTCCACTTACTAGCAGAATTCTCCTTTCTTTTGCATCATTCATACCGTTGTTTAATATTTTAATGTTCAACCATGCTTGATGTTAGAATTCTACCACCAATAATAGGTTTTACAAAAAAAAAAAAGTCTATAAGTAAACATCTCTAGTGTAGTTTTAAATATAATTATATAAACTCATAATGTTTTATCTAATCATTAAGACCAATTATTTCTAGATGAGTTGATCATTTTGAATATCATTTTGGTCTCTCTATTAGATATTTTTTGCTTACCCGTATTCATTTGCAGATGATTATTCAAAATTTAAAATATCAAATATTCTTATATATTTGATAATATTTGATGATGCATAGATATACAGATTAAGATTTTTTTTTTGATCACTTTTATAACTTTGGAGTTTTGGTAAATTTTGATGAATAGTCATGAAATTGATAGATTTTTGGAGGT
>JAREIK010000115.1:75190-123121 GCA_029783825.1 Sapria himalayana | reverse complement strand
TTGGGTGCTCCCTCAATAACAGAAAACAAGGTAAAAACAAACTAACATACTATAATACCCCCCTAGGTGGTGCATAAAATCCAAAATATCAAAATTTAAAGAAACTATAATAATGATTTTATGTTTGAATATAAACTATAATAATAATTTTATCATAATTTTTTTTCTGTGAAAGAAATAATTCATCATTGTGTATTTTATTTATTTTTTAATATTAAATTAAAGATTATATATCCCACATCTTGAATGTCATTATAAAGAAAAGTGAAGGGGGATAAAAGTATCCTCAATCAAATGTTAGATGGAAACTATCTTGCATGTTTTTTCTTATCATTACCTTGATCTAACTCTACCCCAAACTTCAATACAATTGTATATCTTTTAAATTTTTCAAAAGATAAGATTACTTTCAAAAATATAAAAAACTTATAATAGATCTTATCTCTACATAATTTAGTGTCCAATTCAAATATGAATATATAATTATAAGTGTTCATTATTATTGAAAGACATCTCAAGTCTTGAAAACATATTCACATATCTCGATATGTTATGAATTTCATTAAGATGAACTCGTTAAAAAAATCTAGAAAACTATTAACTATATTGATTAGATAAACTAAATCTAGTCTAGTAATAATTAGTATAGTTAATATTTCATATTATTTTCCTGAAAATAATAAAGTTAACTACAATAGTCACGTAGAATAAAAAACTAGTACATGAATTTATCATAGTATTTACTAGATCTAACAAATCAATCTTTGCTAGTATATTAAATGCACGTCTCTTTTGGAATAAAACAATATCTCTCCTATAATAGATCACATCTATCACAAAAAAAAATATCTGAGCTACCCCACAAGCTCCTTCACCTAAAACTATAACTAAGAATATTCAATGAGTTGAATGATTCTAAACTCATTATTTCTCACAACCAAAATATCATTCACGTATATAATAAATAAAATCATCTTATAATCAAAATACCTCTAAAAAAAAATTGATCACATCTATATAAATCAAAATATGTGACGATAAAGATGTTACGCAAGTTAGATGGCCAATGCACAACTTGAGGTATAATCAAATTCAATATGTTTGAACTATATTTATGTAAAATAGTGGCATGACTAGAGGTATCAAACAGAAAGTATCATATCAACATGACCCATATTTTTGTGGTCCCATCGAGCCATAATGTCATGGTGGCATAACACAACATCAATATGACTAGGCCCAGTACTACCCATTTGGCTTGCAACTGGGCATATTAGCATTGGGTCATGCCAAGTCATACCAGTTCATGCCAATTATGGATAGAAGAGTAGACAGCTTAAACTGAATATGCACAAATAAAATATTTTAAAATTTTAATTTTATTTATTTAAAAAACAAAAATATATATTTACATATCAAAATAATATAATTAAAAAAGACAAAAAAAGAACATATATAATGAGTATTACATATTTATATTGTATTATAAAATTAAATGAATTAAAATTAAATTAATAACTAAAAGATATTTAATATTTGGATTAACCTAAAAATAAAAATATTTTATGCATCTAAAGGTATCATAGTAGTGATCTCAATATCCTCGATCTAGATATCTCATGTATCATCATTCTCAAGCAATTCTTTTGCTTTATTCTAGAAATGTGAGATAAGTTATATCATACCTACATGATTCATTTTAGTGAGGCATGACAATGCCACCATACCGTGTTGAGCATGGCACAAGAGGTTCTCTTGGTTGGCCCACATGGCATGGTTAGCCCACAAAATCCTAGACCATGTCAGGCCATGCCGAGACTAGTGCAAGCTATGGTGATTTGGGCTTGCTCATGCTAACATCAACTGGATTATTTTTTGCTATTTTTTTAATAAAGCTAACATCCATAGCAATAGGTCATGCCTATCACTATCTTTATCAATGCCCATTGAGCACTAGGTGAAAACACAACTAGCAGGGCAAACCACACAAAGCCATAGTTAGGGGGCACTGAGATGTTTTTTTGTAAATTTACAAAAAACACCATCATGCGGTCACCCGACTAGGCATGACCCATGACCCAAGACCCACCCATGCCCAATCTTAGGTCACCAAGCCAGTGAACCATGTCATCGGGCTAGGCACATGAGTTGTACCTTGCCCGGCACAAGGTAGTCACACTAGCCCAGCATGGCAAGAGCCATGCCTCGGGCTGTCATAGTCTTAGATCTTGTCATATCATGTATCATACTCAAGCTGTCCAGCCCAGTTGACACTTCTACTTTATTCTGAATATCTAACCTTAAATCTTCTCAATCATTTATATATACAAATACATCAATGATATCTAATCATATCTCGATCCCTTATTAAAATAATATTAACTACTATAAAAAAAATAAACTCTACTATTAAACAAAATTTAGAAAAATTAATAAATCACGTGTTATCTTATATAACATATTTTAAATCAACTTGTTATATGTATAAGCTTGTTTGCATTCTTTTTATCTTTTTCATTATTTAGGAACACCCGAAATTTAAATTACTTTAAATCACATATATGATTGTGGTACTTTCTAAAATAATTTTTTATTTTAATAAAATTTATTATTTTTTCTCATATTTTCTCCTCTCTTCTCTCCTCAAACTCCACTAATAATTTGAACCCTAATCAATCCTTAACTATATATATATTAATTAAATAAATAATAAAGTATATGCAATATATATATATATATATATATATATATAAAATAAATGTGACTAGAACATACTTATCCTTGGAGAATTTATAAATTCAAAAAATAGACCCAAAGATTGATGCATTGTTATTTTTTATTACTATGATACCTTACTAAATTAAATCAACATAATTAAAATACAAATATATACATTATAATTAAATGAATAATCAAGTATGATGTAACTTGCATATAAAAAAAAAACATCTTAGGAATATTCTAATACTCCGAATACTCCATAAACTCATAAGCCAAATCCAAATCAAGTCAATAAAAAATTAATCAATACACAATTTTAATTAGCCCAAATTTAACTTTTAAAATTTCAATATTAAATTTTAAATTAGCCAAATAAATGACACCAATTTGCTCAATTATACTTTTAAAATAAATAATCAAAAAAATATTTCACTTTTAATGAAATAAAAATAAAAAATTAGCCCTTAACTATGATTACAATCAATGACAATTAGAGATGAACATTAACAATCAAAAATTGATCATCACCAAAAATTAGCTATTTTTTATTGCTCTAAAAACATGTTAAATTAAAATAAATAATTAATATATATATATAATATATAATATATATTATATATTATGTATACAATAAATATATTAAGAACATCTTTATATTTTGAATACTCAACAACAAAAAAGAGTTATGATAGTCTGAAAAAATCACAACAAACAATAATGACAAAAAATTACTTTAACAATTTACTTTAAATTATTTATATTAGGATTCAAAATGTTTAAAAATTGCATGTCATGATTTTTTTTTAAAAAATTTTCCATCCCCCAATTCTCCCTTATCAACCTCAGGATAAATACATAAGATACATTTTTATATAATCAATCATCTTTATACTAATCGCGATCAAACACATTTAATTTTAAAGTTCTTATATGATACAATACATTAGTGATGATTATACATCTAAATTACATGTCATAATTAAGACACTAGTTTTAGATTTTAGTTATAGAAATATATGAGAATTAATATGCAACAAAGTGAATAGTCTAGACTTCTATTCTCTTCAGAAGATATTTTGCATTTATAGTTCGCATCGGCTATTTTAATATAAAGTAGTGAAAAGATGTGATTTTACAAATAATATCAAAAATATTATGGAAATATTACTTAGACATTGTATATATCACATCAAATGTCAATCCATGCCACAAACCAAGACCCTCCTAGTTCTATCCAATGAGTGAGTTTGAGGCACTTTCTTCCACTTAATTATAAAATGAATAAGTCAAACAACATAAATATATATATTTGAGATGTTATAAATTATAATTTTTAATAGCCATGAATGTCTTGTCAACTTTCACACACCTGAGCTATTGTCATGAAGAAATGACCTTCCCCTTGACCTTGCCCTCAGATAAGTTTGAGTAAGATTAAGCTCTTTACCACTCTAATCTAGTAGACTTGGAATTCAAATCTAGGAGAATTTGTGTCATAATACAGCTCCTACCATTCAGACTAACCAATTGAGAAAAATCAGGATGCTTGTTTCAACCTTCAATTTTACTTATGAAACAGATGAATAGTTTCAAAAAGGTGAATGTTTATGAAGAAGATGTGGAGATTATGTTTGAACTCCAAGATTGGTTAGAACTGAAACAAAATGAATTACTAGACCTATCTACAAAAAGCATATTACAATCCCAAGAGGATTGAGAGATGAATACTAACACCAAATGGGTCAATTAAGTTGGAACTTAATGTTCAATCTACTGCATAACAACTATTACTGTTGCAGTCTGATAGTCGCTTGGATTCTAATGGTCAAATTTTCATCAATGATAGGTAATATTGCAGCTAAAAGTGCTTAAAAACCTGTTTCATCGAACCGTAGCACTTCCGACGCCTTTTTGATTGTTGATGGCTCCCTAATAGTTTCTTCAATTTCCCTTTCCCATGATATCTAAAAAGTCCAAACATAGCTAAGTAAGCTACTGGAAACGCAAATATCACCACGGCAAGAAAAACATATAACATTTGAGAGAAGTACCATATTGATTAAGGTGATAACCTAAATCACCACAAGCCTTGGTCCGGCATTGTTTCATCAAACACATGGGAAAGATCATCTTGCCTTAGAGGATCTTCACTCCATAAGCATTGAGACACCCCTGCTCAAACAAACAAGTCCCATGTGACAATGAGTACCCCGCTTCTGTTCCTGGCTTTTCTACCTTTTGGGTTAATTAAAGATCACTTCAACATACCACGATCAAAATCTTGTAACAGCATTCCTTCCCTGTCCAATCCCAATGTTCACTGGTGATACTTCATGAAGCGAATGACGAAATAAAAGTTAGTAGTAGGTAAGCATTTCCAAGAAGACGCTGATTTAGATTGAATAGAAAACTCCGGAAAAGTAGAAAAAGTAACCAAAAACTAAAAACCAAGGCTTACAGAATAAAACCGAACTTTCACGTGGCACCCAACAGAAAATGCCAAGAAAAAATAACATAATAAAAACCTCTACCATAACATGAAAGAACATTTCATTATCACATTTTACAATAACACAATATGTAAAGCATAAAAACGCGGAGACGCGGAAATTGCAAAAAAAAAATAAAAAATTTGAAAACAAAAAAGAAAAGAGATGGCAGTGAGAAAGCAAGCAAGAAGAAAGAAGAAAACATACTTATCGCTATCATGATTCTCCAATGATAATTCAAGCAGAAATGTTTGTATTACAGTGCCTACCCCCTTAATGCAACTAAAAAAAACCAGTAAATGCCTCGTATCGTAATTTTATCTGCCTTCAAAGTTTATTTTTTTTATTTTATTTTGTGATACCAGTAAAACTGTAAATGTGGACAGTGCAGAAAATTTCTTGGAATAGAAGGGATTATGGGATGGTGACGATCGAGGCAACTGGACCAAGCATTCAAGACCCGTTTATTGCGGAGTAACTTTCCCGAATTTTTTTTGAATATATATTATCTTTTCTGATTTATTTGATTCGGTAATTTGAATTATTAGTTGAGTTTGAATGCTCAATGCCATGAGTTTTGGTTGTGATCATGTGAATAGTTTTTTTTTAAATGACAAAGTTAATACCATTTGGTGTCCGCTAGTGAGGATGACTTTTGAACAGTTCAATGACCAGCATTCACAACCTGACTATTAAAATAGAAAATTACACTAGGACAATGCAGAACAGTAATAGCACAAATGAAATATTGTTTCTCTAAACCCATTGTATTGAAAAAAATAGCCCACTCCCCTCCTAGAGGTGTCAAATGGGATGTACCGGGCTGACACGGTCCATTTTTAAGCATGCTCGACTATGCATCCGTGCTAGGCTAGACAATGACATGGTTATTGTTACCATGCCGTGCCTAGCGCGGCACGGTTCTGTGGAGGTCAGCCGGTACGGGACCCGCCCGACACAAATCCATCCGGTTCGACCGATCGGTTCGAAACCCTACTTTTAAAAAAATTAGGGTTTGGTGGCGCACCGCCGTGCCGCCGCGATGCTTCTTCACTATTAGGGGTCGACGTGTTTCCACCCGTCGGCTCATTCTATCTCTACCGTTGGGGAGGTTTCTCGGCTTATGCCGAGGACCCATGTTAACAGGCCACGGGTACCGTACTAAGGCACAGTCATGGCACGAGGCCCGGTTGGCCTCGTCACGGCATGACACAGTTGGTGCCATGGACAGACACGACACTGGCAGGGCCACGGGAAATTCTCATGTCGGACCGGCCCAGGCACGGCGGCCTGAATCATGTCGTGCCTCGTGTCGGACCGTGCGGCCTGGCCTGGTTTGAGACATTTACTCCCCCCTACTTTTTTGCCTTTACAAGTTACAATATAATAGTAGATTTTCTATTATACAACAAACAATGAGTTCAAACCAATTCGTAAGGTGGAAGAGAGGAATAACTGACTGAAGGAAAAAAATTCAATAATGTTTTAAGTGTAAGGTCGTTGTCCACAAACGACGGCTTATGAAAATTTAAATTTTTCAAAGGCTGGCATTGTGGAACGACTGTATTTGCAAAATTCAATAATGTCATTGGTTGTCTTTGTGGGGCCTATGGACAAAATTCAAATGGCATCGTTGTGAACGCTAGACATTGAACTTTGCAAAAGGCTATCGTCACCAAGACGGCCAAACGCATTACTTTTGATATTTTTTTTAAAAACTTGCATTAATTTTTATATATTTTGTATTTCAAAAAAACTATTCACATCCAAAACCTCAAATCAAAAAATCACGTTCTTCTCAATTTCCAAACCATGAATGATGATTGTCATGATTTCCATTTGAAAAACAAATTTTTTAAAAAACTCATAAAGTTGATTTTAGAATTGAAAGGCAGCTATTTTACAATTTTTTTAAATGCAAATTTGGAAAATTGTGTAATTAAAAAAAAAGTAAATAAATAAATAATATAATTTTTCTAAAAATATGATAAAATTATTTGAAAATTTTTAGAATCCGGATGATAAAACGAACTTAACCATTGAATTTATTTTGAGAAATATATTTCGTTGATAAATTTTGTCAATTTTTAAGATAGTCTAAATTTAGTCATTTTTATATATTTTATAATTGTTAAAAAAAACTTCTATTTTTGACACCTAGGCTTTGCCATGCATGCAATTTTCAATGTAAGAATTCATGGTTTTATTTTTTATTTTTTTTATTTTTTTTTATTTTTTTTATTTTTTTATTTTTTATTTTTTTTATTTTTTTTTTAAATTTTTTTAAATCATAAAATAACACACACACACACACAACACACACACACACCACACACACACACATATAGTACATATATAAACATGTACCAAGTTTAAAACTCATAAAAGTTAGTTTTAGAATTGGAAAACTACCATTTTACATTTTTTTTAAAAGCAAATTTGAAACCAATATAGTACATGTATATAGTGTGTGTGTGTGTGTGCATACATATTTATATAAAAATCTACATATTTAAATGTGTGTGTGTGTGGTGTGTGTGCACCCAAAGGTTTTCTTTTTTTTATTAATGCGATCATCTTTTTTGGCGACGAATACCTTTAATACAAGCCAAGGTCTGCTACCCTTTACCCTTTTACAACCCCAACCTACTCACAAAATTCAAAATAAACAATTACAAAACAGGTTTTTAAAAGCTTGGTATCTTAGAAGTTAGAACTATAGTTCATATCCCCTTATCATGCATTTTCTTTGAGGATCTTCTTATGTTTGTTTAGAGGTGTCAACCGGGCCGGGCCGTCCCCGCCCGGCACGAGGCCCGGCACGGTTCGGTCGTGCCCGATTAAAAACCAGTCGTGCCGTGCCGGGCCTCGCCCAAGCCGTGCCGTGCCAGCCCGGCACGGTTCGGTGCCGTGGCATGGCACGCCGTCACAGGTTCCTTCCGTGCCGTTTCACGCGGGCACGCGTGGGCGTGACCAGTCCCCTCCCGAAAAAAAGACCGCGGGTCGGGTCTGATTGGATCCCGACCCGGGTCCCGACTCCCGACCCGGCACGCTCGGCCCTGCAGTCGGGCCATGCCTGGAGGTTTTAAAACCGTGCCGGGCCGGGGCACGGCACATGGCACGGTCGTGCTCTAAAAAAAACAGGCGGGGCCATGTCGGGCCGGCCCGTTTGACACCTCTATGTGTTGTTAGCTTTTGAATGCCACACATTTGCCATTTCCAGTGGCATTTCTGGTCTGCTTGCTTCCTTTACGTACAACTGCTCTGCTACTCTGTTGAATACCTGCACAACATAATAGAACACAACAAAGCACACAGAGCAGACACATTATGAAAAACCCTCATGCTGAGAGCCTTCTCTTACCCTTTGATGCAGATCTACCTTCAAGACAGAGGCTACTCCTGCTAGCTAACCTTTTCTTTAAGATTCACAACCAGAAAGTCAACTTATTATGAAAGAGCAAGACAACATCTCCCTGCCCATGTTGGCATCTCCTCTGCTTGTTTGAGTATCTGCTCGGCCAACAGGCTATTCCTACTTGCTATAATCTGTCAACAAAATAGCACAACATACCAATAGCACACACAACATAGCAAACAGTAGACAACCCTCCTGTTGAGAGCCTTTTGATACTCCATAGCTGTTGAACTAACTTCAAGGCAGTGGCTTCTCCCATATGTTTTCCTCCTTTCCTACATGCAAAAACCAAATACTTCCATGCTATTTTTTATAATTCTAAGTCTATATGAATATCCATTTTTCCTCTATCCCCTGCCCTTACAATCACCACAAATAACTTTACACAACACGGCAGCAAGGCCACACACACATGACTGTAACTTTTCATCCCTTCCTACATTTTGTACTCCTCTGCCTCCAACACTCCTCCAAACCTGAATCCACCTGCACATGAACAAAACTACTCTTAAATCTACCCATTTCCCTTTTTACATCCTGTCCTCATATAAATATAAACTAGAGAAATCTTTTTCCTTCATTTCTTCTATTCTAGCCATATGCACTCTTTTAACTTCTGTTTAGATATGTCTTCACCTGCAACCCACAAATTCTTTTATGCTACCAGCCATGTATGAATTCCAGCACTATTTCCTCCTCTCCTTTGCTCCCTGCGGCTCTACAACTCTTCCATTGCATGCACGCACACACCACACACACACACCACACACATATATGCCACCTTTTTGTACATGCATAAAAATCCTCTCACATTTGCCTTTTTGGCCTTCAAACCCTACTCTACTCCTCATCAAGTTTTCTCTTTTTGTACCCTAATATACAGCATCCTAAACTATCTAATTTCAGGAGCCCTTTTATTTTATCCGGGATATTCCAACTTTCAAACTCCTACGATCCTTTTTTTAACCTTTAATCTGCTAATTTATCTGCCATGACATTTGCTTCCTTATAAATGTGTATTATAGATCCCTTTAACTCTCACAAGTATCTTCTTATTCTATCTTCTCCTCGTATCTCCACATTTCTAATTTGCTAGTGGACTAGACCCATTAACAAACTAGAATCTACTTGGACTATGATATTTTGAAGACCCTGCTCTATGCATATTTGCAACCCTTTTTCTAGGGCAAGTATCTCGACATGCAGTGTCGAGCATCCTTTCCCTCTCAGTGTGAAAGCTTTTATTGCTCTACCTTCTCCATATTTAATCACTCCCTCCTCCTCCTACAATTCTCATAACTCTGTTGAAGCTTTCATCCGTATTAATGACCAGGTTGCCCTGTGAGAGCTTGATCCATGTAAAGCTTTTTATTACTAATCCTTTTTTCCTTTTCAAATGTTAGACCCCATATCTTTCTCATTCTCCACTCTCTCACCCTATCACCCTTTTTTATTGGAATAAATACTGAGAAAATTGAACATATCTTTTTATCTCTTCTAAGATATTTTTGACTTTCATTTCGAAGCCTTCAAACCTGCTCTTGTTTCTTGCCTTCCAAATACACCAAATTATTATATGTGGGACATTTCTCCTAACCCATTTCAGTGCTTTTAAATTTGCGTCATCTATTCTCTAATTTTTCAACCTATCTTTTAAACCTACCTCCTTTTTCATAATCTTTGCTACTTTTTCTAGTTTTTTCCAAACTCAGAAGTGATTTTCCCTTCAGATAAGAGATGATCACTATTTTCTACTGCTGTGAAGTAGCATTCACATCTTAAAACTATTTTTATCACTTTTTTCTGAATATTCACATTTATAGGAATATCATTTCTAAGCACCCTCCACATGAACGTATTTATCTTGTGCTGTTTATCATTATTCCAAATCCATCTGAATGATTTCTGGATAAGCTTTTTATTTCTAACATTATGATACTTTCCTAAAGAAAATTATCATGCACATTTATGTCCATTTCCATCCACTCTTTGTAGTATGAAATGTTTTTCTACTAGCTCCTTTTGATTTAGCATTGCTTCCACATTTGGAGGCATTCCCTGGGTTTTTAAATTTGTTATTTCCTAATCCATATTTCTCTCTTATAATTTACCTAGATACTTTCATTCTCTTTAAGTCTCCACCAATTCTTGCATGCCCAAAATTTTTTCATAGTTTTAAAACTAATAAAACATAGTCCAGCTTCTTCCTCAGGGAAGCATAAATCCTCCTATTTATGCCAATGTGTTAGTGAGCTATGTAGCACGTGTTATAAATGTAATTTTGACTGCCCTACTTAATAAATTCTCTTTCCATCATATGATCTTTCTCTCATTGTTACAATTAAGAAGGAAAGGTATTCATACCTTATCCTTCCTTCAAAATTAGGCAGCCTAAATACATCAATGCACCTTTCTTTTGCATGAAGCCAGTGGCACTTTTAATTTTTTTAGCAACTTTTTTGAGTGATTTCCTTTCTATTAAAAATTGATATTTATTTTTATTCAATACTTGATTAGTTTCTTATTCTAAAGTATGAAATAAGTACATCAAATTTTCCATCGATTTATTGCATGCATTAGTGAAGATTATCAAATCATCTTCATATGTCAGGCAGCCCACTATTGAAGTATTTTTTGGCTACTTAAATGGTAAAATCTTCCCTATCCTTATTTTTCTCTTTTAAGTACAGCATGAGAAGTTCTAGATATATATTAAAAGTGATGGAGAAAAGGATCACCTTGCCTTAGCCCTCTTTTTGGCTAAAATTTCCCCACTAACCTGACCATTTATGAAGACTTTTACTCATACACTTTATACACATCTATATATCAAGTACACTCAAAATTCTAAAAAGCTCATTTTTCTCATTATGTAACATAGAAAATCTCATTCCACTCTATCAAAAGCTTTCGAGAGATCTTATTTCATAATCACATTATGCCCTCTCACTTTAGCACCAATTTCTTTTATCATTTATGCTGCTAAGCTTATACTTTCCATCATAACCTTATTCTTGACAAAACCCACATGTTCCACTAAGATAATGTTAGAAAGAATCTTACTTAATCTATTTTGTAGAACTTTTGCTAAAATTTTATATATCATATTACATAGGCTAAAATCTTCACATTTCTATGGATTATCCTTCTTAAGAATCAGACTAATAAAAAAGCTCGCCCATTATTTTATGATGTCTGTTCCTGCAAAAAACCAAGAAATGGCTGTGAAAGATCATTTTTTATAATGTTCTAGCAGGTTTGAAAAAATTCATTATTTCAGCTGTCTGGCCCTCCTACACTTTCTTTATTGTACAAAAAAAGGCTTCTTTTATCTCTTCTTCCTCTGAAAATTCTACAAGTCTTTTATTATATTCTACTAATACTTTCTTTTCTATAGCATTTAGTAATGTGGTATCTCTATGCCTAGCTCATTTACATAATTGGGTTTTGAAGAAATCTTCAAAGGAGTCTTTTATATCCTCCTTTTCTATCAACTTACCATTCACTTTTATTAAGCCTTTAATTTTCTGTTTATGCATTCTAATTTTTACCACAGTATAAAACAATTTTGTATTCATGTCTCCCTCCTTTAGCCATTCAATCTTAGATCTTTGCTTCCAAAAATTCTTCTCTATTTTTAATCTCAGCCTCAGCTTTAATTGTGCTTAGCTTTATTCAGTTCTATTTTTTTCATTTTGCTACTCCTCAAACCTCTTTTCCATAACAATTACATTTTTTTCTGCCTCTTGAATATTTCTTCTAACTTCCCCAAAAATTTCTTCTTCCTTACAACCAAGCATCTTTTTAATCTATGGATTATTAATGCCCAGGTTTGCATTGGATTACCAAATGCGGGTTCTGACCAAAAGTCTTTGACTACCTTATTTAACCCTTCATGCATACTCCATATATTTTGAAATTTAAAATTGTTAAACTTTCTTTCCCCATTGTTGAAAGATATACGTAGTGGGCTATGATCAGAGCAAGTCCTGTCTAGATGCCTGACACTTATCGCTCTAAATCTTTCTACCCATTTTGTATTATATAAGATTCTATCCAACCTAGACCAGATAACTTCTTTTGTCTTCCAATTATTACACCATGGGTAACTAGAGCCTATACATTTTGTTTCAATTAGATTTGCGTTAACTATTATCTCATTAAATTGAGCCATAGCTTCTGAATCAGGGGGTCTTCCTCTTTTTTCACACACATTCCTAATAACATTAAATCTTCTCCTATAATCTAGGGCTCGTTCTTAGATGCAAAATCTTTCATTTCTTGCCATAACATTTTTCTATCTTCTTTTACATTATTTACATACACCACTGAGAACCTTCCTTCTGTC
This sequence comes from Sapria himalayana, assembly GCA_029783825.1. Lineage (NCBI taxonomy): Eukaryota > Viridiplantae > Streptophyta > Magnoliopsida > Malpighiales > Rafflesiaceae > Sapria > Sapria himalayana. Next base: position 110,145 of record JAREIK010000115.1, on the reverse strand, counting down.
TACTCGATTTTAAAGGTTATAATTTGCTCTGAATCTTTTATGATTTCAAAATCTAAATTATTCTCCTACATAATTGATAGCTTACTATTGACATTCACAAATGAGTTTCCCCAACCTATACTCTCTTTATATTTCTCTATCTTACTTTTATCCACCATTGTTTCAGCTAAAATTAATATTTTAATGTTATACATTTTAATGAATTTTTCAAGTCTATTTATTAACAAGGCATTTGCAGCCCCGCTTTTATTCCAAAACAAGGTTTTGTCCATTATGTGTAAATTTTGCTTGAGCTCTCGTCGTGCATTTCAATTCATAATGCATATTCAAATATTTTTTTCTTATTTCTCAATGGTTTACTTGAGCTAGGTTGCCCTTGTTCAATTATGTTTAACTTATTCCTCTTCTTTCCTAAAAGCAAGCCCATAAGTTTGATTTTCTCCATGGCCTCTTCTCTAGATGCGGGGCCTCTCCTCTCTATGCTCAAATCTGTGCCATCTAATGGTTTTTAAAATTCTGTTATACGAGGCTCCTTATCATTAACAAACAAGGGGCAACTTTTAGCCTCCGACTCATCTAAAATAAGATCATCCTTTATCCTATCAAAATCTTCTATACTACCCTTCCTTTCATACCCTTTTCTACTCTAGTTTTTCTTCCTTCATCCTACTTTTCTGCTAATGCAACCTCTAGTTCAACTAGCTCATCCGCCAAGGTTCTCACTCACTCACTCACGCTCACTCTTTCCCTCTCACTCCCTCACTCTCACTCACTCACACTCACACTCACACACACACACACACTCTCTCTCTCACTCTCTCACGCTCTCTCTCTCTCTCTCATTCTCTCTCTCACTCTCTCTCTCTCTCACTCTCTCTCTCGCTCTCACACACACACACACACACACACACTCTCTCTCTCTCTCTCACTCTCTCTCTCGCTCTCACACACACACACACACACACACTCTCTCTCTCTCTCTCTCTCACTTTCTAACTCTCTCTCACTCTCTCTCACTCTCTCACTTTCTAACTCTCTCTCACTCTCTCACTTTCTAACTCTCTCTCACTCTTTCACTCACTCTCACTCACTCACCCTCTCTCTCTCTCACTCACTCACTCACTCACACTCACTCACTCACACACTCTCTCCCCCCTCTACACATTTATTTTAATAGTGTCATTTAGGTATTTATGTGTTGTATTTAAATTATAATCTATGTGCATTGATGTGATTTATATTTTTAATGCATTGTGTGTGCAGATTATGCGTATAATAACACCATATTATAATTTTAATGTGTGTAGTGTGGATATTATTGGTTTTTATTTTTTGTGTGTAGGAGTGTATGCTGTAAGGAATTGAAGCTTGTATAATTTGAAGAATTAAAATCTATGAATACAATTTCTTCTTTCTCTAGAAATAACTATACTATCATGTTGTTGATTCTGAGTCATAAATCTAATGAATTGACCTTATCACCTGAAAAATAACATCGAAAGAAATCCAGAGCATTCACTCTAAAATCTCAAGTTTACATATTTGTACTAGATTTCTGATCTTTAGGGTTTTATATCCTATAAATTATTATGATTCAGAACATAATTTTTGGGTGTATTGTGCTTCATGGACTTTATATAAGTTTAAAGTCATAAGCATTTATTATTCGATTTAGCATTGTTGTTACTTGAACTTCTATTTCATTAGTTCTAACTTTCGGACTTTTTACATTGAGATTTTTTCTTTATTTTGGGTTGTTAATTATTTATTTTTGTTGTTTAATCAACCATTATTTCTGATACTTTGTGATTTCGAATAAACCACAGTCCAAACATCCTACCCAACACAACTTCTAATTTTAAAAGCACATCTTCAATCATCCAACTACATGCATCAAGTCGAATAATTAGCAAATATATATATAATTATGTTTTTGATTTCCATAACATCGAAACATAATTATTTTATATTTTAATATATTTTTTAAATTTTAAAATAAAATGATTTTTTTATTTTTTTTTATTTTGAATTTAGTGTACAAAACATTAAGACCCTCTAAAAAATAAATTGAGTTTTAGTGACTTAGTATTATCACCCATCGTGAACGTGATCGAAGTTGGCTCAATTGATGATATGGTAATGTCATCGGGAACAAAACTACATCGATAACTATGCCTCCCTGCTATGCCCAGGAATCAGCACCATAATAAAATAGGCAAGATAGAGACTCATTTTGCTCACCGAGTTAGGCTACATGCATGGTAAAAATTATAATTGGGTAGGGTCTACTTAACTCATTTATAAGGGAGAATTATATTTTGGTGCATTCCTTCGAAATAATTGAAAAAAATGAATTAAAATTTTAATATTTAAAGAAAGTGCACCAAACTCTAAACTAATTGATTTTTGGTGCAATTAATTATACTTATCCAAAAATATCCTAACCCTCCCCTCTCCGCTCGCCCCTCACTCCTCTCCACTATAACTCGCACCTCTCTTGTCGCCCTTCTCCCATCGCTCATCGAGCAACATGGAGCTCGACCAGGAGCTTCATTAAGCTCGATAATGAGTTGCTTGGAGCTCGACGAGGAGCTTCATGGAGCTCGTCGAGCTCCTGGTCAAGCTTTATATAATTTTTTATCGAACTCCATGGAGCTCGATGAGCTACATGGAGCTCATGGTTGAGATCCAAAAGCTCTTCTCCATAAAATTCGATGAGGAGCTGCTTGTAGCTTGACCAGGAGCTCATCGAGCTCCATGGTGCTCTGCTAGAAGCACGATGAGCTTCCGTTGAGCTCAACAAACTCGTCAAGCTTCATGGAGTTCAACGAGGAGCTACATGGAGCTCATGGTCAAGTTCTATCAAGCTCCTATTCGAGATCAATGGTAGTTCATCGAGCTCCTGAAGCTCCACGGAGCTCGACCATGAGCTCTGTGAAGCTTGTTGTGCTCCAGGTCGAGCTCCTGGAGTTCATAGTCAATCTCCAAGAACTTGTTTCCACGGAGTTCGACGAGCTCTCGTCGAGCTTCATGAGCTCGTTAAGCTCCATGAACTCGTCGAACTCCATGGAGCTGGATAAGGAACATGAAAAAGCTCGTGATCGAGCTCCATTAAGATCATCGAGCTCTTGGAGATTGATCAAGAGCTCATTGTAGCTCATCGAGCTCATGGAGATCGACAAAGAGCTCAATGTAGCTTGTAGAGCTTTATGAATGTTGACTATGAGCTTCAGGTAGATGTGTCAAATGGGTCGGGCCAGGCAGGCCAGACCCAATTTTTTCAGGACTAACCAAGCTAGTATGTCGTGCCAGGCATGGCATGCCCTAGTACCGTGATGTGTCTGGAATGACATGCTTTTTTGAAGGGCAGGCCCAACATGAGCCTGCGGCCTGAAATCTGCCCGAGTTCTAGCTGATTCGGCCTAGTTTGGGCCGGCTGATTTTTAAAAAAACATAGGGTTTCGTTGCCTTCTCACCATCTTTGCCTATCGGGCATTCCGAGCCTCGCCCGTCGGGCATCGGCACGTCATCCCTATTAGGCATTGCTCGATGTGTGGGCTAGTGTGTCGTGCTCACGTGTCATGCATTGGTGCCATGCTTGGCATGGCATGCAGGCTGAAAAGCTTCGGCCTAGCACAACATGACTCATGCTGAGGGTGCATCCAGCACGGGCTCGAGCAAATCACTGTAGTGTGCCGTGTATGGCCAGGCACGGCTGAACCGTGCCAAGCTTCAAGCTGGGCTAGGCCAGCCAGAATTGTTTTACACCTTTAGCTCCAGGAGCTCGATGAGTGGCATGTTACATGAGAGAGGAGCAAGGGGTGAGAGAATAGGGATGAGGGAAGACCAGGAGAGGGCCGAGATGCGAGGGGGGAGGGTAGAGGGGCAAAGGAAGAGGGGCGAGGGGCAAGTAGAGAGTGAGATTAAAATTCATTAACAATTATTTAATTAAATATTATGGATTAAGAAAAGTGTATTTTGGGGTTATAAAATTTGAGTACACCAAAAATCAATTAATTAAGAGTTTGGTATACTTTTTTTTATTAATAAAATATTTAATTGATTTTTTCTATTATTTTTGTGGGAGTCCACCAAAACACCATTCTCCCAAGTTATAAAGCGAGCTTCCTCATGCAAGGAAAATGTTGTGATCGAAATGTAAGTAACAATGATTGGAAACTCATTTCGATAGAAACAAACTGAATTATGATTAATTATGATAGTATCTTAAATTAATTATCTTGTTTATTAAAATATTATCGAGAATATAACAATGATATAATAACCAAAATATACAAATATATGTATATTTTAAACTTGATTTACCTATAATGTAATAGATCAACCTACATTATCCACACAACAAACATAATAGCAACACACACACACACACACACACACACACACACTGCACACCACATAGAATCACAGATCAAGTGAGTATGGAAACACGTTACTGACATACAATAGAACCCACAAACACAAAATGGCAACATGCCTTGCAAAAATTATAATTTAATATTACAAACTAAAATATAACATAAACAAAAATAAATAAGTCAAATTTATGTTTTGGTGCAAACATGAAATATTTGGAAAATATAAAAGAATCAAAATTTCATAATTAAAAAAATAAATCAAACTCCAAAATAATTAAATTTTGGTTTACTAAAAATTTATCAATCCAATTTTATCCTCCAAAATTAAAAAATAAAAATAAAATCTCATTTTTTGAATTTAAAAATGTTGTTTTATATTCTAAAGACATCATTCTCCTAAAGGGTAGTTTTTAAAATGTTATTTAACAATTCAAGTAGAGTAGTATGGATTTTTAAACCCATGACCTCCAGAAAAAGACATCTGCCACAAGTATCAAATTGAATATTAAACAAAAATAAATACAAATATACATATATGAATAAAAATAAATAAATAAATATGTGTGTGTGTGTGTATTTACATATAAACATATATATAATTATATATAATTATATAATTATATATATGTTTATGTATGTATATAGAGATATCTATATATAGATATATATTTATATATAAGTATGTTTGTATCTACATAAATTTATGTCTAATTATAAATATTTATATATACATTTATATATGTTTATGTATCTACATATAGATGCATATGTTTATGTATGTATGCACACACACACACACACACACACACACACATGTTTATACATATATACATCTATATACATATCTATATATACAATTATAAATAAATATATATATATATATATAGTTATGTATAATTATTTTTATTTATGTATTTATTCATATATATATTTATATATAAATTGTATGCATATATATAGACATATATATATATATATATATATATATATATATATGTATATATATATATATGTATATATATATATATAATATGTTTATACATATATACATCTATATACATATCTATATATATAATTATAAATAATTTTATATATATATATAATTATAAATAATTATATATATATATATATAGTTATGTATAATTATTTTAATTTATGTATTTATTCATATATATATTTATATATAAATTATGTGTGTGTGTGTGTGTGTGTGTATATATATGCAATAATATATATTTATATATCTACATATATTTATAAATGATTATATATATATATATAGTTATGTATGTATGTATGTCTATGTATACACATAAATAAATATTTATATAAATATATATAGATATATATATATATATAAATATATATCAAGCGACCTTAGCTCCGAGCTTGCTGGCTAACTTTATAGTCCTCTTTCCTTCTTTATGTTACACGTTACTGCCTACCTCTCAGACTAGGGGAAGAAGGTGCAATAGGTCTTTATTCCCAGTTGCTTCACACCTAGTTATTCTCTTAGGATAGCTTCCTTTCTGAACTTTAGGAGGAGAGTCGCTCAGCTGACTAAAGCTAAAAGCAGAGTTAAAGCTTGGAAAAGTAATTGATTTTTTTGTAGTTGAGAGAGAAGCTGGTATGTGTGTAATAATATATATATATATATATATAATTAGTATTTTTAAATATACAAACACACACACACACACACACATATGCTTAACATTCAATTAGATACTTGACTGGATGGTAGTGTGTGTTTTCCTCTTTGTGAAGGTCATGTCTTTGAATCCTTTTGTTCCACTTGAGTTAATAATTAAAATCTTAAAAACTACATTTTGAGAAAAGATGATTTCTGAATTTAGAATAATTGATGTGAATTCAAAAAAAAAAAATTTTTTAAAAAAATGATAAAATCATGTTGAATTTTAGTGTATAGAAACTTAATTACTTTTTAGTTTCATATATTTTTTAAATTATGAAAAGTTACATTCATTTTTGTTTTCAAATATCAACTAAGTACAATATCTACAAAAAATAGCAATCCAACCATAAAACAAATAAACATGGTATTTTCTTATAACGTGTTTGCAACATGTCCTAGAAGAAAGAAATGGTTGTTGTCTTATTTACTATGTTTAGAAACCTTCAATAAGGAGCATAGAGAAAAGGCATCCCATTTTATAATATTTGTTCTTATTAATTAAACGAAACTAAATGACTATTTATTAGTATCCATCAAAAGATCATACATAAACGCCTTATATAGGAGGCATATGTGTGTGGTACATAAATGTATTTATCATATATGATACTTGAACTAGCTGGACTTGAAGCTATAAGAAAATATATGTTAACATCCTCCTTCAAACTAAAGGTGGATACTAATAAAGATTTGTGTACCACTCATAAATATATTATACTTTAAACTAGAAGGACTTGATATCACCATGGACAAGATAATTACATATAAACTGATTATCAATCTTCATATTTTTTGTTCATTAATGAAAGACATAATGGTAAGAAAATTGAATGATCATCTGGATGTCACAATAAAGGGGTGTAGCAAAGAATATAGATATACCAAAACCTTTAAGAATCCATTATAGTCAACGGAGCTACAATGAGAAAGTAAAACTTATCATGGACACATGATCAATAAGATCTCCTTCCCAATCAGCATCAAATAACGCATAAAGTATAAGAGAAGATTAAGCAGAGCAAAAAAGATCATGGAAGAGAGTACTTTTCATATATCAAAGAATGGGCAGGATAATAGTATAGTGAGTTAATCATATTGCAAATAGAAACTAGCTTACTTGATGGACATCACAAGAGATTTCTAGATGAGTAACTATGAGTTCTTAAATGTCATTGAGGTCATAACCATTTATGATCATTTCATCCACATATAAAAAACGAAAAATGGTGCCTTTATCAATACAATGAAGAGATAAGGTATAATCATATAGACTGGTAGTGTAATAGCTATGCATTTCTTATTCACATTAAAATTAACTATAAATATATATATATATATATCGATAAGTAATAAAGTAGACTTTTCAAGTCCGAATAGCAATCAACAGAGATATGACGTGCATATGAATATAACGTGACTTTTAAGGTGGTGACAACCTTTATGAGTTACTTTTACTCTATGATTCTTACTAGTAAAACTTGATAGGAGTGTATGCTACTTATGCGAGTATATTACTTATAAAATAAAAAATATAAATACTTACAAACTATGTTAATCATTAATATGCATGATTTATGAGGCTAGAGAATAAGAGTATAAATATATATGAAATAACTATCAAGGATAGTTGATGAAATTGCTTAAAAAGTATGTGATTATGAATAACTTTTGAACATAGATGATTTATTGTTTTAATTGTGATATATTAGGAGTACAACCACGAGGGGACCACTATTAGAATAGGCTTAAATGTTAACAATAATCTTGTATGCCATATTGCCATTAGAGTAATAATTTATTGCATGACACCCCAAATTTCATTATATATCTAGACATAACATAAGTCAAGCTAATTTAAATATCCATCACATAGATCAAATAAACAAACCCTTGGATTTATCATTATTTTACAATTTAAATATCTATTTTACTAGAAATGAGTTATCTTACTATTGAATAACCAAGCTATCAATATAATTCCTATGACATTTATATCTAGATGAAAGTCTTTTTTATTATTTGTATGACATGTATATTTATTGATCTCTATTAATGAAAATTCTCATTGATGAGTTTTAGGAACATTGTCAACATGAATTAACATATTTATCTTTATAAAATGATAATTCCTTTTATAATTGTTTAGATAGAAATGAGTTTGATAAATTTTTTTGAATTTAAAATACTAAGTCTTGTAAACTTTTGAACGTGGATAGATATGTTTTGATGTTTTCTTATATTCATTGTATCTTTTTTATTTTCCCTTTTAGCACCTTTTCATGAGATAAAGATGTAGGACTGAGCTATCCCCTCTAAATTTTGAAATCAAAAAAACTAGAAGAGCAATTTATAGGCAGATATATACTAAAGAGCCTATAAAGGGCACTAGTAGTAAAAGAAAGCCCTAATGAGGTAATGGAAAAGTTATCTATCACCTCATCCGCAACTATACCTTCAGAGACTATTGGAGGCTAATGATGATAGATTTGTATTTATCTATTTGATAGCAACTAGTGGAAGTCAACTACTTTGGGTTGAAGTTGAGTATTATAGTTGTGCCTTGTTCACATTAGTATAGTGGAAGGGCATTAAAGGATCCTAATTGACACATCATAATATTTTGGAACTGTGTAACACTATAAAAATGAATGAAGTTGCCTGAATGCAATAAGATTATGTTTATTTCTATTTTCATTGAGTAATAATTTACAAAGTTGGTTCCAATATTAACCTCAAGGCTCAATTAATAATTAAGATGAATTAGTGAGCCTTTCTCACTAAATTCTTTTTACCTCAAATTAAATCTGAATTATGAAGTGAGATAAGCCAATTCTAGCAAAATGAACATAAGATAATATATGATACTTGAGATAATTTCAAAGGGTATTGATAAGATATCCTCAACTTGGATTCAAGTTGTGGTTTATAGCCTAAACCTATTATAATAGGTTAAACTATATGATAAAGTGCATGATTGATGTGACCACTAAAGGGTCAATTATGAATAAATAATCACCTCATACTTTTTTCTCTCCTCCCTATCTCCTCCCTCTCTCCTCCCGAAACCCTCAAAATTATCCAAAATTTGCAAATTCAAGCCTTGTTAGGCTTAGAATCATGCAAATTCATGTTTTTTCTAAGTGCCTGTAACTTAGATATTATCTAATTGGGGTTACGGGACTACCCGGCACATATAATAGGCCCAAAGAAACCTTAGATATTCTTGTTGCCTCTCCCGATAACTCTCAAAAAGTCCTACAAACTCATGGATTTGCTGATGTTTCCCCAGGCGAATCTGAAAATGCATTATGTTCCGAAAATGATTCAAGTACGACAGAATTTGTTGTTGATGATGAAAATTCTCAAAAAATGATATACGGTAAAATTTCTCTAGAACCGAATATTATTCTGCCTGATCTCCATCTTTATTCTCCTTCATCGCATGGCACATGATATTTTTCGTAAAATTGGTTGTGATAATGGGGAGACTGGATTATCAACAAAAAAATATTGTGCCTCATGAAGTTTTGGATGAAAATCACACTATATTAGAATCTTCAAATGAATTCAATGATAATTCGTCTAGCACAAGACTATTTCATGGGTTTTCGTGCAATGAACTCATGTTATTAAACGAAAAAAATGAAAATTTTTGTGATTATTCAATGCCAAATGATTCTTCTCATAGTAGTGCGAATGATAACTCGAGTAACATGTTTCCAAATGCTAGCAGTGGTGGGTTTCTTGATTCTTCTTTATTGGATAATATTTCAAATGGGATTTTGAATATGAACAATACTGCCATTGATAATATCTGTAATCCCTATTTGATAAATGATTTTTTACTTGATACTGACAATCCCAATGATGCCTCAAGTAAAGATTTTCATAATTATTCCTTGCTAAAGGATACTTCTGGAAATTCTAGTAATGATATGCCAAAGACCAATACTATGAGAACTATCATGGCCCATAATGACCTGAATATTGAATCTTCTAACACCCCTACCTTAGATGACGCCCTAAAGAAGGGTAAAGACTTAGTTCTCATAGAGTACTCTAGAAATATGACAAACTAGAATGCCAACAATAACAAGCTCCGAGCCTAGCATTCTTATAATAGAAAAGCAGAGGCTGGCCCTGAACTAAATTATGACAAGCCTGCAAAACTACAGAATATTGGGGTTAAGAATTCCTCCAGACCTTTTAAAACATTCGAGAAGAATAAAGCTTCATGAAGTAGTCAATTCTTTGGAAACCGAGCCCTTGCTAATATCTCGGAGCTATCCTTTATCCCTCCTAAGCAGCCTGCCAATGCTATCTTTGAAGAAACTATTCTTCTCCATGGTGTCGAAAACTGAAAAAATTGCCTAGTGGGGGGTACTTCGTAACTAAAAGTCCCATCAAATTGGTGTTAAAGAAATTCATGGAAGAACAATGGAATCTAACTCCACAAGTCATCCAACATTCGACTGGATGGTTTGTTTTCAAGTTTGGAAGCTTGGAGGAAGTAGGGTAAATACTTAATGCTAGCCCATTATTGGTTTATGGGAGACCCCTGTATGTCAAGCCCCTTCCAGTTGGCTTTTTCTACGGGCTAAAAGAGATGGCCAAATCCCAGTTTGGGTAAAATTACCAAACTTTCTACTACACTTATGAAATCCATTGGGACTAAGCAAAGCCACAAGCTGTATTGGGAAACCACTATACATAGACAAGTTAACATCAAACGCGTCCAAAATTGCATTTGCAAAGGACCTAGTTGAAATATATCTAAATGGTGAATTAATAGACTAGATATGGTTTGAATTCCCGGATGGGTCAAAAATCTGCCAGCCTATTATTTATGAAAATCACTATTCCTTTTGTAAATATTGTTCTACTCTTGGACACACAACAATAGGGTGCCGAATGGTTAGTCAAAAATAGAAGGAAGCAGAACAAGCTCTTCCAGCAACCCCTACAAGACCGGCCAGTCCAATGGAAGAAGAGGAAAAGAATTCCCCTCCAGAGGACGAGCAACTGATCCATCAGGACATAACTAAGGAATGGGCACCGCCTACCCAGGAGGAGAAGAAAATTGCTCCCAGCCAGGCAAAAGTGGACAACGAGGGTTTCACAACAGTCAAAGCTCGAAAGAAAAAGAAGGATTTGAATATCAGAGATGGCCCCTCTCTAATTCTCATTAACAAGGCCAAATGCAAAGAACAAATAATTAAGGGCATTACCCTGCATGGCCTCGTATGAGAAGCCTTTAGGGGCCCTCATCCCCTTGGACAATGTGGCAGAAGTTCTAACCCGAAGAACTAAAATATTTTGTTGTTTCTATTTTTATTTTTCTTGGTGGGACTGTTTATGGAAGTTTGGAGGCTGGAAAAGGAGAAGAACACATCCTCTCCTCCAAACATACTCCCTAAGGGATTTTTGGGGAGAGGTGAGGGCACCTCTAGGTGTGTTTCCGTGTGTTGCAGACTTTTTTTTCTTGTGTGTTGCACCTAGTGGGGAAAACAGGCCGGCACCTCGCTGCCTGGATTTTAAAATGATTGGCTGGAAATAGACCATGGATGTTTGTATGGGCTTCCCTTTATGTCCTAAAAAAATTTTCCAAGGAGCAGTGCACACTCGCTCTAATGTAAGAGGAAATGTTTGTAATGTAGCCACCCATGCAAGAATGTATTATGCCATTAGAGATTTAATGTCCCACATGTACTATATCAAAAGAGACTGGCTTTAGGCCCTACTAGGCAAACTAATTCTGGTTGCTTGAAGGTGTGCCATAAACACTATCTTTTAAAACAACATTGCTGGGATGTAATTATGCGTTCAAAACTATGTGCTATTTCGGATGATAGCGATTCCCAAGCAAATGGAAGGAGCCGCATCCTCACTCTATCCTGGCATGCAACATGTCGGCAACAAAAGCCCCTACAGCTATCAATCTAATCACATGGTCCTCCCTGGACAACATAAAGATACATAATATAAAATTGAAAAATTGGTTATCAATCCAAGCATGTATGATGAATCTATGGGGCTCCTCTCATAATCATTTACATGCTGGCACAGTGAGATAAAAGCTTTCTGGTTTGTAAAGGTGGGTTTAAAGGCTTATTCTTACTATGTAAATTTATGCAATGATGTGAAGAACGAGGAACTTTGTCGCTGTGAGGGTTTGGTTCTCTGGGTTGTAATGGAATCAAATGTATCTATATTATTGGGTGATGAGCTCTATAAAATTCCAGCACATCTGGGCACCAACAGGGTATCTCGTGCATGTTACGTAGATAAAAATTCAAAAGTACGAACATCAAGAATCTAGAGTTAGGACCTTTTGGGCAATCCAATATCGGTTGCTTGATTGTATGTTTCCTCTATAAACTTAAACACTCCCACCGGGATGCATCCATGTATCTAGTATTATGTGCTATTCTAGAAGAAGATGATTTTATAATTAATTAATGGGAGACGCACCTCACGGCTTCCTAGAAGCATCTTCACGAGAAGAATTCTCTACTGGGGCCCTTCTCAGCATGCTTCATATCAACGACAAAGGTCCTTGCAGTAGTCAAATTTTTGTTATGGTCTTCCCTAGATAGATATACAAAGACTCTCACAAAATATAAATATGAAAAAGTGGTAATCCTTAAAATTTGGTATGATGAATCTGTGGAGCTTCTCTTGGGATCATTTACATGCTGGCACTGTGAGATAGGAGTTTTCTGGTATGTAATAAGGGCATATTCTTACCATTAATCTTGTGTAATAATGTGGAGAATGAGAGATCTTGTTACTATGAGGCGAGGGTCTATAATGTAATGGAAAGGAATGTATCGAAATGTACTTGGGTGGGGAGTTAAGAGCTCTGTAAAATTCCAGCACATTTGGGCACCAAGAGGGTACCCGCGTATGGTATGTGGATAAAAACTTTAAAAGCTCAAATACCAAACGTCGAGTGAAAATAACAATGCATGAATGTAATAAGTCTTTTCTGAGCTCTCTACCACACATCACTGGGATTTAGAGATGAGGGTGGTATTATTTTCTTGAATTTCTGATGTAAGAATAATATTATTTTCTTAGATTTCTGATGTAAGGGTGGTTGTAAGGGATCTTGATTTAGTATATCATTATGTAATAATGGTAGTGGAAATGTATAATTTGTTGTACATGGAAATTGTCAGGTGAAGACTTTGTAAGGGTATTCTAGCACTTATGGGCACTATTCAGAGAATATTTGTGTGCTACGAGATATTTTCTATATAAAAACTCACCAGTGGAAAGGCTGCATATGTAGAACAGGAAAAGTGTAGAACATCTTATTTAATGAAAATCACCTACTAGAACCTAATAGGTTTTAATGGTCCCTTCAAGCATAAGAAAGTACCCAGGCTTTTACATGCCTATTCCATTGATATCTTTGTTATTGAAGAGGCCAAGCTTAGCCACAAAAAGTTAGCTTGGCTTATGAAAACCAAGTTTAAAAGACTAAATGTCTTGGGCAACTTTTCTTGTCATAACAAAGGAAGATTGCTTGTCCTTTGGGACAGCCAGACTATGAGCATAAATTCTCTCTCTTGCACATCTCAACATATCTATCTTCAAGTAACTGACATGGAGAAAAGATTATCCTTCGGACTAACCATTATTTATGGGCTCCACTCAGTCATTAGTAAAAGAAGTATATGGAAAAGTTTTTTTGAACAAGGAAGAGCTGGATCTTTCCCTTGGATCCTCATAAGAGATCTCAACCCCCCTTATCAGGATCAGACAGAGTCAAAGGTAGAATTGTCACCAATTACGAGTGCCAAGATACTCTCGAATATGGTTCACATATAAACATGGAGGATCTCCTCTCCTCCGGGTATTTCACTTGGACCAATAGAAGAGTCTCAAGCAAATTTGATAGAGTAACTACTAATATCGAATGGGCTAGTCTCCAATTAGATTCTCATGTTAGATTTCTAGCCATTGGTGTCTTCTCTGATCACTGCCTCATACATATGTCCACTGAATATGCAGATAAAGAAAGACTGGTCCTTTTCAAATTCTGCAATTTATGGCTTTCCCACAATAATTCTATCCCTCTGTTGCTTAGTATATGGGAAAACAAAATTGCCGGTTCAAAGATGTTTCAGATAGCTAAAAAATTGAAGTTGTTGAAAACACCTCTTAGGAACTTGAATGATAAGCATCTCGGTCATATCACTACAAGGGTATCTCTAGCCAAAGAGGTTTTAAATTCTGTCCAAACCAGAATGCTAAAATACCCAAATTCATCATTAAAAAAAGAGAAAGTGGAGCTTAAAACTAACTTAAGAAGATTAGAGGAATGCAAACTTTCTTTCCTTAGGCAAAAGGCTAAGATAAAATACCTCAAGGAAAGCGACATATGCACGAAAATTTTTCATGCATTAACTAATTCCAAGGTGTAGAAAAGTAAAATAGTTTCCATTGTTAAAGATGATGGGAACTATACGACATCCAAAAATGATATTGCTAAAGCATTCCTCTCATACTACAAATGATTATTTGGGTCATCAAACACTAGAATGAGGATAAACGAACACATAATAGAAAACGACCTGAAACTTAAAGATGAAGATCACAACTTACTTTCTTTATCCTTCTCTCCAGGAGAAATAAAGAATGTTGCCTTCTCCATGGGGGATTCGTAGTCACCTGGATCAGATGGCTTCACAGCAAAATTTAACAAAGCATCATGGATTTATATTGGAGACAATGTGATTAATGCCCTGACAAGCTTTTTTCACTCTAGAAGGATGCTACGGCAAATCAACCATGCGTATATTGCTTTAATCTCAAAATCTTCACATATAACCATGGTTAAGGATTATAGGCCAATATCGTGTTACGATGTAGTCTACAAAATCATTGTGAAACTTATTACGTCTCGGTTGAAGTTGGTGTTGGGTGGCATAATCAATCCTACCCAAGGGACTTATGCTAATAGGTACTTAATATCAGCTAATTTTCTTTTAGCTCAATGCTTGAGCAGAAGATAGGTGAAAAAAATTTTTCTCGCAATGCTTCCTCAAAATTGACATTCAGAAGGTCTTTGACACTGAAATAAAACTTCCTAATTGAAGTTCTTGTTGGCCTAGACTTCCCATCTCTCCCTACCTCTTTTCCATTTGCATGGAGTACCTCTCAAGATGATTTTGATAGCCACATCTCGCAACCAATTCTCATTTCATCCAAGATATGCTCCCTTCAAGATTTCTTACTTAATGTATGCAGATGATCTTATCATCTTTTCTAGAGGAGATACATCTTCTATCTACTTAATCTTGAATACACTCAAAGAATTTACTACCATATCCAGCTTGAACGTGAACTCTTCTAAATTGAATATCTTTTTTAAACAAGGCATTCTTCCATTTACATTTCTTGGGGTTCTCCTCTCGTCTAGTCGATTAATCTCTTCTCAATTCTTTATTTTGCTTGCAACAATTACCTCGGCCATCCATTAATGGGCCGGAAAAATCCTTTCTATTATTGGCAGACTAGAGCTTCTACACATAGTTGTTCAAGAGATTGAGGGATACTGGTTCTCGGTGTTTCTTCATTCTAATTATATTATCACTTCAATTGAGAGAGCTTGTAGAAAATTTTAATGGTGAATGGGGGGGCAACTATCGGGAGATATAAACCTAAGATCTCTTGAAACAAAATGTGCTTGCCCACCCAACTAGGAGGCCTTGGTATCATTGACATTTCCATTTGGAACAAGGCTTCTTCCTTAAAACTCTGGTGAATAAATAGGAAGGAGGACTTCCTCTGGAACAAGTGGATCCACCACTTCTACATTAACTCTCTAAGCATTTGGGAGTATTGGTTATCGAAGGATGACTTTCCTTTCTGAAAATCCCTAATATTCATTAGGGATATCTTGCTCTCTAAAGCTGAGTCAAAGGAACATGCTGAATTATTATTGACCACATGGGGTGAAAGCAGCAGAATCGTCTCCATTGCCTACCACTTTCTATTCGGTTTTGATTCAAAAAAAGTTATATCTTGGACCAAAGCAATCTGGATGAAGAATCACATTCCTAAACATGTCATTAATTAATTGATTGCCAAGCATAAAAGATGCATGACAAAAGATAAAGCTTTCTAAGCTCCAAGCAATGCCAATTGCAAATTCTACAGTAATGCAGAAACTTTTAACCACACTTTTTTTCGAATGTTGGTATTCTAGGTATATTATAGAAGAATTGAAAGCTTGGAAGATTTCAAAGAAGATGCAAGTTCAATCTCCTTGGGTTTTAAAAGCATCAAGAAGTTATACTTGGTCGAAACTCCAAAGAATAATCTCCGAAAAGCCTCATTTTAGCTACGGTGTACCACATATGGCACAAAAGAAATAGAAGATTACATGAAGTAAATCACAAAATACAGAATTTTTAGTTAGGAAGATTAAAACTGAAATTTACATTATTTTCCATAAAGAATGTATTAGTTTGAAACTACTGTGAGTTATACATAATTTTTGGTAATGGAAGTTATTATTTATCAAAAGAAAAGAATAAATCACCAGATGAGGTATTTTATTTGTTTTATGAGCTAACAAAAAATAACTATCAAATTTTAATGATTCATTCATTTGAAATAATACAAGCTAGAATGTTGTAGTTGGATTAGTTCACTATAACTGAAGCAAGGATAGAAGCCCATTTAAGAAAGTTTGACACCTAATATTATAATGGCCAACTTTCACAAATAAAAGAAAATTCAAAATTAGAAGAAAGGATGTTGACTATCTTAGCATAATTGAAAATGAGGAAAAAAACCTGAGACAATTGGATGATAGTAGTTGAAGTAAAAATGGATCAAATAAGTTTAGTGATGAAAAATATAAAGACTCAAATTTGTAATTAGTATTAACAATGAAGGGTAAAAGAGTACATGAACTATCATGTGATATGAAAGTAAATCTAATGAATTACTCTTATATATTGTTTAGAAAAAAGAAATAGCTTCAACTATATTTTGAACAAAAGGATTCTAGAACTTTTGAGAATGATTGTACCATGACTTTCCCAAAAATTAACACTCTAGAGATATACAGATATTTTTAACAAGAGAATTCTAAAACTTTTGGAGGCAATAATACTACGATTTTCCCAAAAATTGTGGCTCTGACTAAAAGTTTCCAAGATGCTATAATTTCTACTAAGGAGAATTAAAAGAATGACAGATATTAGGCTATGACACTTAACAAAACTATAACTCTAAAAGAAATACAAGCCCAAGTTTCACCCAAAGATGAGAAAAAGTAAAATAGGGGAATAGAGTGAATGAAAGTTACTCAAAGCTATAGAGATAAATAAAAATATCCGAATAAAGTTAAAGATAAGTTTTCAATAAACCTTTTGCTTCATCAATGATTTAAAATGAGGAAATTGGTTGAATACTTTGAGAATTTTTTTAATATATTTCAAAAGTTAAAAAAGAATATATTATTTGCCAAAGTTCAAGCCTAAATACTAAACTACATTAAATTTATGAAACACATAATGAGTAATAAGAAAAAGTTGGAGATATATAAGATTGTGAATATTTTATCAAGAAGAATAGTACAATCATTCAAAAGAAAATTTTGAGAAAATTAAAGGATTCTCAAAGTTTTACTATACATCGCACTATTAAAGATAACACCTTTTGAAAAATATTGTGTGACTTGAGATCAAATATAAATTTGATATCATTATCAATTGAATGAAGATTGAATCTTGATAAAATTATTCTAATATCTCTCTCACTATAAATAGTGGGTTGGACTATCAAGTGCCTAGATGGAATCATCGATGATGTATTTGGTTAAGGTAAGTATATTTATTTTTCTAATCGATTTTATTATATTAGATATAGATATGGACAATTATGTACCATTAATATTAGGAAGATCATTTTTGGTCATGAGATATGCACTTGTCGACATTAAGAAAGGGAAGTTCACTCTCTGTGTTAGTAAGGAACAAGTAAAGTTTACTTTTTATAATAGTTTATGGGGTCTTGATGATGATGAAATGAGGCAATAATCTCTTCTATACTATAATGCAACAAAAATGGGTTTTTAGAGGAAACATTTTGTAGGAGACTACTGCTAAATGAAGATGACTAATAAAAAGTAAATAAATAATTTTAGAGTTATGATAGTGAAGAATATAATAAATATGAAGAGGAAGAACTATTTTGTAATTGTAAAATAAGAAAATTGAAGAAGATAACTACTATGATGTTGCAACATTCTTTGAAGCTATGATCTCAGAGGAATCATATGTTGACAACTTTAATGAAGCTAAGAGAATAATGGAGGAAGATAAAGTTGGGAAAAAATTTTGGAGAAACCAACCAAAGACAAGGTTGTACATGTGTACAATGTCATGACTTTGATATTAAAGAATAAAAATATTCTAGAAAAACTCGAAGACAAATGCAATTAGTCACAATACCATGACTTTGAGATTACATAATGAAAATAGTTAAGGAAAGCTTAAAGACAGCTATTTTTGAGCCTAGCATTGTGACTCTAGAGATATAGAATAAATTAGTCTATCATAAGCTAAAAGACAAAGCCATAACTATGTATAATACTATGAATTTGAAGTTATAAAATAGAAAGAGCAAGGAAAGGTTTTAATACAAAGCCATGACTTTACTTATTGCCACAACTTTAGAGTTACGAGAAAGAAAGAGAATGGAAAAGCTTCAAGGCAGAGCTACAATTGTACTTAGTGCCATGATTTTTGGGATCCATAAAGAAAATGGACAAACTAGCATAGTGAAAGGAGTTATGGCATTCAATAAAGTCATAACATCCAATGAAGAAAATTCCCAACAACCAAGTATAGATGAAAGTAGAACTAAAGAAAGAAATAAACAATAATGAGGTTAAATAGTATACTAAGAACCCAACATAGATATTAGAGTTATTTGATAGAGTAAAATATATTTTCATAGTCTAGCTGTTGATATTAAACATAGAAATGCTTGGGAGGTTATCCAGGAATTTTCTGTATGCATGTGATTTATAATAAATACCTATATCCACAACATAAATGAATGTACATATTCCATAACCCAAGTACATAATCCAAGGATTATTATATCAACATACATGAATGGACACTATAAATACCTATACCCACAAGTAGCTAGAGAACATAAATCCTATTAGGGTGTCAACATATTCACTTGAAGTTGCTCTACTATTTTTAGACTATATGACACTCAAACCTAGTCATAGAATTTCTTAGAGATGTTGAAAATTCAGTGTCATGAAGGAAAATGTTATTGCGTGAAGATGATCAATTTTTTAATGTGGAAGTTTATTTAGTATTCAAATTATCAAATATTAACATATATTTTGGTAATTTATAATAATGTGTAATAATATAAGGGGAGCAATTATGGTATCACAATCATACTTATCTCATATAATTTAAATGACTTTGATATTAATTCTATGTTACAATAACCAAGTACCTCACTAGTTCTAAAGTTCATGGATGTTTCCTACCACAACAATTTTATCTTTAATATAACT
Source organism: Sapria himalayana (assembly GCA_029783825.1). Lineage (NCBI taxonomy): Eukaryota > Viridiplantae > Streptophyta > Magnoliopsida > Malpighiales > Rafflesiaceae > Sapria > Sapria himalayana. The sequence continues at coordinate 90,500 of JAREIK010000115.1, read as the reverse complement.
TGATAACCTTAAGTCAGAGTGATAATCATTTTACAAAACTATGACTTTTGAGCTATACAAAGTTATAAAGTCAAACTAACTCAGGTCAAAGCCATGAAAATTATTTGATGTCGTGACTTGTGGGATGCTATATATTATAGAGAAGAATACTTGAGTATGATCATTTCATAATATCACAATTCTCTTCATCAAAGAAACACAAAGTCATGACTTTTAAGTATGAGCTAATTGCTAGTGAAAGTCAGTGTCATGTCTACCCACTACACCACAAACACTTGAGACATATGAAGACCAAATTTTATGTTATGGAAATTTTCTAGCACTATGGACAAGGAAGCATAAGAGATACATTCTCAATGATGTGGTTATTTCTTATCACTATGGTCATATAATGATCGAAAAAAAATAATGTCAATGTTATGACTATTTCATAACATTGTGGCTATATAATAATATGAAAAGAAGTTCACCATGCTATAACCTTTCCTAGTGCCAAGGCTTTTTATGAAGGGCTAGAAGATAAATGAACAAAGCCATGACCACTTCACAGTGTCGTGATTTTGTGTTACAAAGGCATAAGGCCCAAGTCATTTTCGTTGCCAGTTTTATGATTTTATGTTATATAAAATTTGAGATTAGCTCCATAGTAATTATCAATTTATAGAGTCGTAACATCAAGCTTAAGAGATGAAGACTAAAGTTATGACTTTCTTATGATAGTCACGACTATGTACTTAGTGTGATGCAATATCATTCGAGTATAAAATAAAAGATAAAGAAATTCAGAGGGATCTTTTATTCTTCTTCCTCTCTCTTAATGTAATAAGAAAAGACATTGAAACTATCAAACCCTTGTATCAAATTTTGTACTCCTTAGTAATTCCATAAATAAGTAAGGACTATTAGACTTAATTCAATTCATAGAGTTGAGGGACTCAACTCCCAAACTCCCTTTCACAATGATAGATTCAAAAATTTTTATCAAAATTATATGCGGTCTATGATTTGTGTAAATTAATATATTTGATATGACAATGATTTTATTTTGTTATTAATGAATGAGTTTGATTTATATTATGTTATGGATATTAATTTATGAGTAATTAATATAAACACTTTAGCACTCCAATCCATTATATATATCTTAAAAGAACTGATTCTCAATTGAGATAGATTCTGAGAATATTTTCCTAAGGAGTTCACCTTTATTGTGATAGTTACATCATCACTAAGGAAGATAGTGATAGATAATCTTCATGATATGCATGAGTATGTCATGATTCACAATATAGTGATAACTGACTACCTTTTTTAGTATATACTAAATTACTCTCATTTGAATAGAGATTATAATTAGATCTAATCTATGATATTGCAAGTGCATAGGTTATCCAAGTAGTAAAAATGGATGTAAGTCTAGATATCATTGCCACGAAGATTAATAAGAATTAAATTGACAACTACCAAAACTACTAAAGTAACACACTATTTGATCAATTAAAAAGGATGTTTTCAATTGCTACCAAAAAGATAATGAAGAGCAAGCACTAAAACTCTAAACAAAAGGTCTAATAAAATTCAATTACTAATTAATTAGAGTGGATCAATTCACTTTTCGAAGCTAACACTGATACAAGATGCTATAGTGTAGCCAATTCCTATAGACTTATCTATCATGGCTTGTTTCTAGAGTAAAGATAAAATATATCAAGCACTTTTGTCATGTGACCTTGGATCTCTCCTTGTAGCTGCACCTTTCACCACTTAGACTGCCTTGCATTCCTAAAAGTCTAGGATCTAAGTTGTTACCCATTTTTTGAGCTGTCCAATGAGAATTGAGTATTTTTTTAATACTTCATAGCTATTTCTAATGACTGTAGATCTCTTTCTTTCCAAGGCATGAATGTTGTAAGTCTCTAAAAATAGTTGGTGACTCTTTCTTTAAATCATTGAAAGTTTTTTCTTCCCTTGATTGGATCAAAGCAAACATGGGGACTTTGATCACTCGAAAGATTAATATGTTGTCTCTAGTGATTCATCTAAAAAATCACTCTACTTACTCATCTCTGAGTAAAATTAGAACTTCTCTACATGAATTGACATGGTTCTTTTGTTACCACAGTTAGCCTCACATATCTTCTTAATAGATTATTCACTGACCCTTAGGATCTCAGATTCTTTATATCACTCAAAGGGCCTCCCAAAGATAAGAGCAAGATACAATAAATTAAGGGTGCTCGATACTAACATGGGGAACATGTTAAAATGCACATCAAACCATTAGATTTACTTTATGTTCCAAGAGACTCTCACAGATTCATATAGAAAAGAAATTTCTTAATATCTAAATTGATTCGGTGAAGATTTTGCTTAGATTTACAATCACTTATGAATTACATATAGTAAAGAACAAGGTGAATGCACATTATTGAATCATTAGATTTCATGTGATTTATTCTTATTCAAAATTTATAAGACCATTACATCATAAAAAGTAAGCAACCATTGTTCAAATTCATGCTTCTGATAAGTGAAGTTCCAGATCCAAACAAACTACTCAAATAAAAGCTTTTCTACTTTAGATCTATACTAAAAGAAAGAATAAAAAAAATCAAATAGTCTCATCTGCTACCAATCGCCTGGGTCACATTTGAACCTTTGTTTATGAAAAAGAATTCATTTTTATATGGTCTATGCTAACCCTATCCTCTAGGGTTATTTTTGTAAAAATCCAAAATAGTCATCCTAACTTTGAATTCTTTACAGAAACATTCACATCACTTTTTCTCTTATTTCAATATCACGACCAACTTTTGATATCGCAATCAAATCTATTATCATGACCAAATTCTATTATCATAACTAAATATGTTATCATGATTAAATATTAATGTCACGACCAAATATTGATGTTATGACCTAGTCATCGTATTGGGTTTCTTCACTAAAATTTTTCTTTATCATGGTAGTAGTTTTATTGTCATGACCTTATCTCGATCATCTTTTCTTGGTGCCTGAAAAATATGTTTTGACCAACCTTGTCTTTCCTCCTTCCTGCTGGTTGAAAATATCATTCACAAGTTGAATTGATTTTAGTTCTTTTTTGATTTTTATCACAACAGAGTTAATTTTGTTGTGACATAATTGATTTTATCAATTTCCTAGATTTTTGTTGTCATTTTTTTTCGTTTAACTGAAAATCTACAAAATCATGAGAAGAGTAGTTTTCTAACCTTTAACTATGAAATCCATCTCCTAAACATGAAACATGTCAAGAAAATTGGCTAAAATATTGATGATTTTTTGGCTCATCAAATTCCCTCAAACTTTAAGTTCTGCTTGTCCTCAAGAAAAGAATTATATGATATCTACAAGTAAATTAAAATAGACTCCATAACAAAAAAAATTAAAATATAGAATTTGAGAACAAATCATCACATCATTTAATTACTTGAACTTGTTGACTTTTATTATGGTTTGGGTATGGTTGAAAGAATGAATTTTGGAAGATAATTAAAAATTCATTTTTTTGGGAGGTAGTTTTGACATGATATTAGGAGGTTCACAGTACATGGTTGAAAAGTTGTGATCAAATTTAGGGAAGAGTATATCAGGTATTCTCTTCTTCTCTACCTCCTTAATAGTTCAGGCAGTTCCTTGAGTCATGTCTACTATCAAACATTCCAAAATATTTGCCATATTTTTATTAATGATATTCAAGTTTTTGTGCTATATTTTCCTTCTATATAAATCATTGACTTGCAACTTTTCAACTCTTGCTTTGATTTTCCTTTCAAATTCTTTAAATTGTGCTTGGTAAAGGTATTTAAATCCTTGACTTGTTCTAATATTTTAATGTTCAACTATGGCTCCCTTTCTATTGTAAAAGTTATGAGTTCCAAGTCCATGATGCTCTATGCCTTTAAGAATGTGGTCAAAGTTAAACTTTATTTGTAGTAATAGGTTTATCTTCCATTCATTCATTTTTTTTCCTCCAGGTTTCATTTCTTTATCCTAGGCTTCTCTTCATCACTGATCTCTCCTTTCTTCTTCCCAAGTGACTTCCTTTAGTTTCTGATTAATTTCATACTCCTTTTCTCTCTCTTCTAGATCTTTTTTCATGAAGATTAGCATCTCTATAATCTCTGAGGTTGTTTCCTCCATTCATTAGCTTTCACCTACTTCTCTATTTTCAATTATAAATGAGGGTAGTGGATACATGGGCTTCTTTTTTCTAGTGGCATAGTCCTAATTCTAATGGGAGTAGGAGTTTCTTCCTCTTCATATTATCTAGTTTTATCTTGTTAGGAGTATGGGCTTTTTCTGGTGTCTGTTTAGAGCTTCTTTCATTGGTTTCTTTTTCCTCTGAATCAATCTTGGCCTCGAGTATTTCTTTTTGCTTTATATTTCTTGGCCCTTTAACAACCACTATCAAAGTTAGAGAAGAAACTTTTGAGCATATTTATTTTCTCTCTCTCTTTCATACTACCTACAAGGCACAACTTAGTGATTAATATAGGGTGAGGAATCAATCATTTTCTGTTATCCTAATAGTATCTCAATATCAAGATCTCTAGGAATACCCCCAAATTCATTTGTACCCTTCCATAATAGCAGACAAAAACAATGTTTATGGTTCCTTGATGGGGCATACATGCTTGGTTGGAGCTATAACTGATAAAATAAAATAAAATCAAATCTTAGTCTCTTCTGTGAGATATCTTGGGGTAATGGTCTCAGTGCGTTCTACTTTCTACTCTCTCAATTTTCCTTTTCATTTGTCAGTCTTTTAATAATTTTGTCATGGTCTAGGCTATCCATCATCCTTTTGGGCTTTGACCCATGTTTCTAATGCTCAAGTTGGTACAACTCATTTATGGTTCTCCCCAAATGAAACCCACACCCCTATGATATAAATAATTTGTTTCATTGCAACCAAATTCGAGTAGAACTCTCTTACTATAAGAGCATAGTTTGGCCACTGATACTCGTCGAAGACTCTTTAATCTAATTGCATCATTTTTTTCTCAAAGAATGGGATGCATTTTCCAAACTATCTCTCCGATAAAATTTTTCTAAGAGTAATGTGTCTGTCAGGTGGAGTGTGTTTCATTTGAGATGAATGCTTCACCTTCTTCTTTCAACTCCTCATGCATTTCATTCTTTTTTTTCTTTCCACTTCCTTGTACAAGTGGCTTTGATTCATCTGGAGCTGCTAATTCTTTTCATGAACTTGTCTTTGTTGGAAGCTCCAACTGAACCTCCTTCCCTTGTTGCTTGTTTTCTTCCCTGATCTCCACCAGGTTTTGGATGAATTTATGGTATTCATCCATTTGGTTTTGAAATTAAGGTTTATCATGACTACCACAATGAAAATAGCAATGTTAGGTTTTTCAGTTCGAAGGACCTGAAAAGTATGATGAACTTGTTGGGATGGAAATAGAAATAGAATTATATTAGTTGAGAATTTATAAATTGAAGCTCACAAGTCGAGCTTGAAATTCAAGTATGTGTGTCATGACATTAATCTCAGTGGAATAGTGAGATTAATGTGCATGTGTCATGACTTAATTTCAACCAATGCATGTCATTATATATTTTTTATTATTAGCCTTAAATTTAAAATAATGTCGTTCAATTTATGTCATGACACACTTAAGTTTGTCATGACATAAAATAACATTTTGAACTTAATATTTGTTTGTCACAACTTGCTTGAAATAGTGGCCTGGTCATGACATTCATACTTTTGGTCATAACATAAGTTTCTATCATTTTATCTACTCTATCAAATGAACAATAATTTTTGTTGTGACATTACACTGCTTGACATCAAAAAAGTGATGTTGAGACTAAATTATGTTGCGACATGAGTTTACCCTGTCTATCAATTATCAAGGTGTCAAAAACTATGTTGTGACCAAAGTTAAGTCTCATTTCTCCATTTCTTATCGCAACTGATGCCATTTTGTTACAACTAACATAAAATATTTTTTTTGGTTAATTGAGTAAACAATGCAATCTTTAATTAAACACCCCAATCAAGACCATATACCCTTTTTTTTCTTAAAATTCCTGCCCTCCAAACTCATAGTCAAGTCTCTTTTAAAAATTTACTTTTAAGAAAACTCCCTTTTCGATCTACTCTTCTTTTTCGACTTGATGAATTTTTTTCGATAAATTTTTCATTATGTGCTAATTTGTCCTCAATCATATCAAACTCTACAAACATTCATTAATAAAAACATTAACAATAAATTCTAGTCTGCAAAAAAGAAAAGAAATAAAAGGAACATATGAATTTAAACACTCAAACAAAACTCATATGAGTTGCCTCCCATTAGCTACTTAGTTTTTATGTCCATAGTTAATCTTTGCAAGCTATTGCTTCTTGCTTCGGAACTCATTCTCTATTTAGACATTTCCTCTCATCTAAACTCATTTTCTACTAAAGTCTTTGACCATTTACCTTAAACTCTTCTCCAGCACTAGTTATCACTATTATAATCCCAAAGGTTATACTTGTTATTATTGTATATGGACTACTCCATTTTGACTTCAGTGTTCTTGGAATGAGTTTTAGCTTGTAGTTAAAACGTAGAATTTACTTTCCTACTTTTAATTCTCTTCTCAAGATCCTTTGATCATGTCATTTTTTTATTTTATCCTTGCAGATTATAACACTCTCACAGGCTTTGTTTCTCACCTCTTCTAGCTCATTTATATGGATTAATATTTTTTCTTTAGTAGTCTTGAACTCAGTATTCAATTATTTGATGGCCCACATTGCATTATATTTTAATTCTAAAAATTTGTGACAAGGGTTTCCAAAGGCAATTCAGTATGACAATATTCAAATAGGAGCCTTAAATATAGTTCTGTAAGCCCATAGTGTATCACCCAACCTTAAATACCAATCCTTTATGCTTGAGCTAACAATTTTTTTTTATAAAATCCTTTTAATTTTCTATTGAAAATTTCTACTTAACTATTGGTCTGAGAATGGTATGCCAAACTTAATATATGTTTAATCTCATATTTACTCATTAGTTTCTCAAAAACTTTGTTGGAAAAATAACTTTTTCCATCACTTATGATAATTCTAGGTGTTCCAAATCTACTCAAAATATTAATTTGCATGAATACCTCCGCTGTATTCGCATTATTCACTGGAAAATCAAATGCCTCTACCTATTTTGATACATAATCAACAGCTATAAGTATGTAAACATTTCCATAGGAAGGTAGGAAAGTTCCCATGAAATCTATATCTCATATATCAAAATTTGTACCACCAATATGCCTTATAGGGGCATTTCATTTCTTTTGTTGATATTTTCATTATTTGACATTGATCATACAACTTGACCCATCCCAAGCAATCCTTAAAGATATTAGGCTAGTAAAATCTAATTGGTGAATTTTGTTAGCTATTTTGTCTCTTGAAAAATATTAGAATTTTTTATCTCTCGATAATAATTATGCGAAACTATTCTATTGTGTAGAAATATAAATAATGCACACAACATTCAAATACTAGATTTAACATGGTTCTTTAGCGTTCAACATGACTAAATACATCCATCAGAAAATTACTTAGTGGCTTACAGATTAATAACCAAATATTATAGTATAAATTCATAGAGAGAGAGAGAGAGAAACAAAGAATAGAGCATGCTAAACAAATTGCGCATATAACAAATTTATAGGAAAAATAAATATCGACCAGTGAATGGGATCCCCATTATTACTTCAGTGCCATGTGACAAATCTCTCAACATATTAGTACTTGCATTTTTAAATAAAATAGAGAAACAAGAAAACAGAGAAACAAGAAAACAAATAGTTAAATAGATAATAAAACACATTATATACTTTAAAAAATGTCTCTCATATGGTGATACATGACATTCTTTCAATATGCTTCCTTGTTATTTTTCTAGTACACACCTTCTAATAATGATATCATTTTTTTTTAAATAAAAGTGGGTTATCCCACATGTAGTATCTACAATTGATTCATTACTTTTTCTTTTATTGATAGCTAAATTCTAGTGGTAGTACTTCACAAGCTAGGTAATTCACCATATCAACATACTTGGATATAAGAAATGATAGCTGAAATAACTACTCATTTGTAAAGTTTTCAATAAATTCATAACTATCTTCATTCCTAATGTTGGCTTAATTCTTGATAAGTGGTTAGTTATCACATTATCGCAACATTTATTATCTTTGATTTCAAGATCCAATTCTTATAGTAATAGCACTCATTTGATCAATCTTGGCTTAGCTTCCTTCTTTGCCATTAAATATTTAATTATTATATGATCAATATGAATAATAAAATGAGAGCCCATAATTTAAGGTTTAAATTTTTCACATGTAAAATATCATAGCCAACATCTTCTTTTTAGTAGTTGAATAATTTTTAAGAGATTAATTGAAGATTTTGCGAGCATAATAGATTATCCTCAATATTTTTTCTTCTTTGTCCCAATATGGCTGCCATTGCAAAATCATTAGCATCACACATGATTTCAAATATACTATTCTAGTCTAGTGTGACCATGATTGAAGCTTCCATTAGTATGGTTCTGAGCTCTTCAAATGCATGGCAGGATTCATCAAAATTGATCCATTATCTTTTCTAGAAATCTATATAATGGTCTTGATTTTTTCAGATATCATTGATAAATCTATTATAAAATATAGCAAGCTCCCAAGAAACTCCTAATTTCCTCAATTATCATGGGAGGTAAAAGAATTTGATTATGGAAACCTTTGCTTGGTCACCTTCTAAATCTACTGCAAATAATTTTGTGCCCCAGGACAATGACTTATATTACCATGAAATGATATTTCTCTCAATTCAAGGCTACATTCTTGTCCTTATATCTTTGAAGTACTATTTTCAAATTATACAGACAATGATCAAAACTAGATCCATATACTGTAAATCATCTATGAATATTTCCATAACTTACCTCCATCAAGTTGGAGTATATTTACATCATGCACCTTTAAATTGTGAAAGGAGCATTGCATAACCCGACTGATATCCTACTAAAAGAAAAGGTACCATAAGGGCAAATAAATATACTTTTTTTTTATCCTCAAGTACAGTGGTAATCTAGTTATATACTTAATATCCATCAAAAAATATGAAGTGAGGATGTACTACAATCCTATTTTGTATAATTTTGTACAATCCATCAAAAAATAGGAGGGCAATGAAAAATGATCTTTCTTGATTGATGAGTTTAATTTTGTATAATTTAGGCTTACTCTCCATCTTATTATGGTTCTTGTAGTTTATTTTTTTTATTTTTGATCATATTGAATCCACCCTTCTTATAAACCATATTAACTGGGCTCATCCAAGGGTTGTCTGATATTACATATATAAATCTAGCATTCGACTACTTTAGAACTTCTTTTCTAACAACTTTCTTTATTATAGAGTTCAGTCTTTTTTAATGCTCTATTGAAGCCATTGCATTATCCTCCAACAAGATTCTATGCATACAAATTGATGAACTAATACCTTCAGCAGCAATAGCTTCTTTATATTTCTTTAACACCTTCAACAGCTTTTGTTCTTCAATATCGATTAATGCAGCAAAAACAATCACAAGTTTATCTCTTTCTGATTCAAGAAAAGCAAATTTTAGATGGTTTAGAAATTCTATAAACTAAAGCACTTTTGTACTCATCCTTTGTTGAGTTGCCTTCTTTTCATTACTATAAAAATTTTCACTACTATGTTTATTTTGATACAAAATAATTTATGTACACTAGAAAATTAGAAGTCACAAAATCAACATTTTTAGGATACTGAAATTTTATCTCATTTTTATTGATTAAAAGTGGATCATTACAATTATTTTCTAGTTCATAACTACCCAGATTAATAAGTTCTACTAATATATCATCATGAACATTAATATCTATTTGATCATGGATCTTGTCAAGGTTGAAGTGAATTGCTTCATTTCCAACCCTAAGAGTTTGCCCTCCCTTCTACATATTTATAAAGGCTACTCTAGTAGTAAGGAACTATCTTTCTAGCAATAGTGGAACTTGTGAGTCGTTTTCTATTTTCAATATAATAAAACTCACTGAGAAAATAAACTTTCCCACTTTGATAAGCATATCTTCCAAGATTTTTTTAGGTTTAGTCATTATTATGTCTGCCATTTGTAGGCTAACATAAGTGGGAGATTGTTCCCCAAATCTTAACCTATTAACCACAAACAAAGACATTAGATTAATACTAGTACCTGAGTCATAAAGAATTTTCTTAAAATACAACTTCCCCAATGGTGCATGGAATAGTGAAGCTACTTGGATCCTTCATTTTCTCTGGTAGTCTTCTCTGGATGACTGTACTGCATGTGGTAGTTAAATTCACCACTCCATCTTTAAAAAATTTCTCTTTTTACTTAGAATATCTTTAGAAACATGACAAGGTAGCATCTATGCTACTACTTCTAGAAAAGGTAGGCTGATTTCTTGAAGATCTTTAGAATTTGAAGAACTACTCTTCTACTTTAGCCATTTTTAGTCTTTGAGGGAATGCAACTTCATTTCTAAATACCTAAGTTTTTCTTTAGGTTTCCTAGTTCCTTCTTCATCATATTGCTGCTGAACCGATCTTTCAGCTTTTTCGGTAGTATTCTCTAAATTATACTTCTTATTTTCATCTTCATCTAACTTTGAGTTCTCCAATTCTTCATCCTTCTAGTTGCACAACCATGTAGTCTCTCAGATTCTTCTTGGTGTCACTAGAAAAATCATCTTCATTATGACCTTTCAATGTTATGGCTAATTGCCCTACTTGAGTCTCTAGATTTTTAGGGAAGCACTTATGTTGGCATGAAAAATCTATGTTGGATTTGAAAAGCTTCTAATTCAACCAATTTATGTTCATTAAGGCTCATCATCCTCTGTATTGTCCCCCAAGAACTACAACATTTGTTCTTCAAATTATTAGGTCTTCTTTTGATCTTCATGATAATCATATTTTCTCCTCTTTGCTACTATAGTTGCTAAAACCGTAATGAAGCATACCCTTGCTAGTAATGCTGACCATGCCTTGTACCCTCTTGTCCTTCTCCACCATAAGAAATGTTTTCATAGTTCCTTAATGCTGGGGTATAGTGTGTTGACAGATTGGGGTTGAGCTTGAAATAATAATTCTTTATTCATTCAAGTAGTTTGCCTCCTCCACTGCATAAAGTCTTTCTTCTTATTGACCCTCAACACTATGTCTATTCTCATCTCTTTTCATTGCTTTAATTTCATGAGTAGAATTTATTCTTCTTTCTTGTTTGTCTAGCATATTCATGAGTGCATTAAGCGTGATCTCATTAGTAGTCATTATGTTCAGCTATATCATTCTACTTACTTTTGCTCTACTGTTACTCTGTGTTGATTCAAATGGAGCCTTAATATTGTATCTAGGGTCCTTCGATTAGCTGCCTTACTTTCTCTACACTTCTTCTTTTAAAAGCTTCATATTAGGCTACATCAATTATTCCTATATAGGTATAATTCATCGAGTGGTAAAATATCTATTTACATCTTTGTATCAATTCCATTTATTAGATACCTCTTTAGCTGCTGCCTTACATCTTTCTCAATTAGTATATAGGCTCTTCTCATCCACTGGTCCTAAAGGTTGGGATATCTCCTCTTCTTTATATGTGAGGGATGGGAAAAAGAACCTTCCAAGATATGCTTCCATCAGCTCTTCCCATGTGTTGAACAAGCCATATGAAATAGATTCAGACCATGTGGTTGCTATATTTCTCAAGGAAAATAGAAACAATTACAACTTGATACTTCTAGTCTTACACCATTCAGCTTTGCAGTGTAGATCATTCTCAAAAATCTACCTAGATGCTCATTAGGATCCTCTAATGGATGGCGTGTAAATTGATTTAATTGGACCATCATGATTAAGCTAGTTTAAGTTTAAAGTTATTTACTTCAATAGCTAGTTGTCTCACTGTAGAATATTCTTCCTAGATAACTAGTCTTCAGAAACTTTCATGGTGTCTCATCTTGGAGGTCTTGCTGAATGTTCTTGGTCTACTATTGAAGCCATTCTTTATCTGTTATTGCAATTCTGATCTTCATTTGGATTCTCTGTGTTCTTTCAATCTCAGTATCTAGAGAAAATAGATCTAATTCTTACTTCTTATGCATGAATATTTCCTAAATTGAAACAATACTAAAATCAAAAAGATCAGTAGCATCAAATAAAATTCTACATATAATTATCCATGAAGCTCAAAAGATCAGTGTCTTCATACGATCCTACAAGTAAAGCATACTTTTGGGATTATTTAAAATTTTTTTAAAAACTTGTTCGGACAAGTACTTCTCTTTTTTATTTAAATATTGGCTTAACCATTTCTTTCAATCCATGGAAACAATGCCGTAAACTTGACTACCTTTTTTGTTGGATAGACTAAATCACTCTTCTTGGATAGATATTATAATTAGATCTAGTTTATGACACTACAAGTATATAGGTCATTCAAGTAGTAAAAATAGATGTAAGTCCAAATATCATTCTTATGAAGACTTGACAATAATATAATATCAACTACTCTAACTGCTAAAGATTCACATTAGTTGAACTATTAAAAATATATTTTTTAGCAACAAACTAAAAGATAACAAAAAAAATACTAAAATTCAAAACAAAAAGTTAAATGAAATTCATATGATAAATTAGACTAGATCGATTCACTTGTTGAAGTTGATACTAACACAAGATGTTGTGGTGTAGTCAATTTCTGTATCTATCATGACTTATTTCTAGAGAAAAGTTGAAAGTTAACAAGAACATTTATCGTGTGGCCGTGGATCTCTTTTTATAGCTACACCTTTCACCACTTAGACTTCCTTGCTTATCTAGACATCTTAGATCTAAGTGGTTACACATATTTCATGCTGTCTTATAAGAATTAGGTATTTTTCTTTTTCAATACTTCATATCCATTTCTAATGATTGCATGTATCTTGCTTTCCAAGACATGGGTGTAGCAAGTCTCTGCAAAGAGTTTGCCTTTTCCTTTAAATCCTTGAAATTTTATGTTCCAATGATTGGATCAATGCTAACACATAGACATCGATCACTCAAAAGATTAAGGTAATACTTCTGGTTATTCATTTTGAAAATCACTCCACTTCCTCATCTCTAAGTAAAATATGGGACTTCTCTACATGAACTAGCAAGATTCCCTTATTTACCATTGTTAGTCTCACATATCACCTTTAAGATTGTTCACTAACCCTCAAAATCTCACCTTCTTTACATCACTCAGAGGGTCTCCCAAAGATAAGGGCAAGATATAATAAATTAAGGGTGCTCAATACTAACATGGGGAACAAGTAGTTGAAATGCACACCAATCCAATAAATTTACTTTTTGCTCCAAGGAACTCTCATTGATTTCTAAAAGAAAGAAATTTCTCAATATTTAAATCAATTTAGTGAAGATTTCACTTAGATTTGTAATCACCTATGGACTACATATAGTGAAGAATAAGGTGTAGATTGCACCTAGTCGAATCATTAGATTTTATGTGATTTATTTCTATTCAAATTCAATAGAACCATTACATCATAAAATGTAAGAAATCATTATTCAGATTTATACTTCTAACAAGAAAAGTTCTAGATCCAAATAAATGACTCAAATAAAAGCTATTCTACTCTAATTCTATGCTTAAGTAGAAATAAAAAATCAAGTGGTACCATCAGCTACCAATCACCTTGGTTGCTTCTCAAATCCTTGTTTTCAAAAAGAATTTGTTTTTGTATGGTCTATATTAGCCCTAGCTTTCTATAGTTATTTTTGTAAAAATCTAAAATGTTTGGCCCAACTTCAAATTTTTATTTCTCGACTTTCATATCTCATTTTTTTCAAGTTTCACTATCATGACCAACTTCTGATGTTGTAACCAAATTGTTGTTATGACTAAATCAGTTGTTATGACCAAATGTTGATGTCTCGACCAAGTCTATTATAACGAAAAAATTTTGCTATCACGATCAAATCTATTGTTATGACCAAATTTGTCGTCACAATCAAATTTTTTATCACGACCAAATTATGATGTCTTGACTAAATTCTGTTATCATGATCAAATCTATTGTCATGACCAAATATTAATATTATGACTAAATATTAATATCACGACTAAATATTAATGTCCCAAGTATTTGTCTTGGGATTCTTTTCTAAAAATCTTTTTATTGCAAAAGTAATTTTTTTATCATGACCTTACCTCAATCATCCTTTCTTGGTGCCTGAAAAATACATCATGACCAACCCCATCTTTACTCCTTGTTATTGGTTGCAATATCATTCACTAGTTGTAACTTGATTTCAGTTTTCTTAAGATTTTTATCATAATATATTGATTTTTCCTGAAACAATTGACTTAACCAATTTCTTGACTTTCTACTATCACTTTCCATTTTCTAGCTGAAAACCTACAAAACTGTGTGAAGAGTAATTTTTTAACCTTTAGCTATGAAATCCATCTCCTAAACATTAAAACATGCCAGAAAATTGACTAAAATATTGATGACTTTTTGACTCATCAAGAACACTTGTGAGTTAATTTTCTTATATGGTTCTCATTGGTAAAATTTAGAAATTATACATTAATTGTGAGTATGATGCTTAAGAAGTTGATAGTAAAATACTTACAATGCATGTCAATCTTTGATCTTTATGATACTTGAGGTTGGAGAATAAGAATATACATATGAAACACCATCAAAAAATAGTTGATAAAGTTGTCTAAAAATATGAGATATTAACTTGAGTATTATAAATTATTGTCTTGGTGGTGATATACCAATGGGATAGCTATGAGAGAACCACAAATGAGATGGAGTAAATGGTGACCATTATATGCTATTGGGTTAAGAAATCATTACACAATACCCTAATATTAATTATGTCCAAACATAACCTAAATCAAGCTAATATATATATTCATCACATAGATCAAATAATTAAACTCATTGATCTAAGATTGTTTCATAATCTAAATATTTATTTTACTAGAAATGAATTGTCTCACAATTGAATAAACTACTGATACAATTCTTGTGAGATTAAGATTTAGACAAATATTTTTTTACTACTTGTATGACTTACATACTTATGGATCTCTATTGATGGGATATTTTCATTAATAAACTTTTGAGAAATTGACTCTTAGACCTCATATTGATCCTCCCTATACTAGAATATATTAAGCCACTAAATTCGTTGCTA
>JAREIK010000115.1:0-68304 GCA_029783825.1 Sapria himalayana | reverse complement strand
TCTGAGCTCTCTACCACACATCACTGGGATTTAGAGATGAGGGTGGTATTATTTTCTTGAATTTCTGATGTAAGAATAATATTATTTTCTTAGATTTCTGATGTAAGGGTGGTTGTAAGGGATCTTGATTTAGTATATCATTATGTAATAATGGTAGTGGAAATGTATAATTTGTTGTACATGGAATTGTCAGGTGAAGACTTTGTAAGGGTATTCTAGCACTTATGGGCACTATTCAGAGAATATTTGTGTGCTACGAGATATTTTCTATATAAAAACTCACCAGTGGAAAGGCTGCATATGTAGAACAGGAAAAGTGTAGAACATCTTATTTAATGAAAATCACCTACTAGAACCTAATAGGTTTTAATGGTCCCTTCAAGCATAAGAAAGTACCCAGGCTTTTACATGCCTATTCCATTGATATCTTTGTTATTGAAGAGGCCAAGCTTAGCCACAAAAAGTTAGCTTGGCTTATGAAAACCAAGTTTAAAAGACTAAATGTCTTGGGCAACTTTTCTTGTCATAACAAAGGAAGATTGCTTGTCCTTTGGGACAGCCAGACTATGAGCATAAATTCTCTCTCTTGCACATCTCAACATATCTATCTTCAAGTAACTGACATGGAGAAAAGATTATCCTTCGGACTAACCATTATTTATGGGCTCCACTCAGTCATTAGTAAAAGAAGTATATGGAAAAGTTTTTTTGAACAAGGAAGAGCTGGATCTTTCCCTTGGATCCTCATAAGAGATCTCAACCCCCCTTATCAGGATCAGACAGAGTCAAAGGTAGAATTGTCACCAATTACGAGTGCCAAGATACTCGAATATGGTTCACATATAAACATGGAGGATCTCCTCTCCTCCGGGTATTTCACTTGGACCAATAGAAGAGTCTCAAGCAAATTTGATAGAGTAACTACTAATATCGAATGGGCTAGTCTCCAATTAGATTCTCATGTTAGATTTCTAGCCATTGGTGTCTTCTCTGATCACTGCCTCATACATATGTCCACTGAATATGCAGATAAAGAAAGACTGGTCCTTTCAAATTCTGCAATTTATGGCTTTCCCACAATAATTCTATCCCTCTGTTGCTTAGTATATGGGAAAACAAAATTGCCGGTTCAAAGATGTTTCAGATAGCTAAAAAATTGAAGTTGTTGAAAACACCTCTTAGGAACTTGAATGATAAGCATCTCGGTCATATCACTACAAGGGTATCTCTAGCCAAAGAGGTTTTAAATTCTGTCCAAACCAGAATGCTAAAATACCCAAATTCATCATTAAAAAAAGAGAAAGTGGAGCTTAAAACTAACTTGAAGAAGATTAGAGGAATGCAACTTTCTTTCCTTAGGCAAAAGGCTAAGATAAAATACCTCAAGGAAAGCGACATATGCACGAAAATTTTTCATGCATTAACTAATTCCAAGGTGTAGAAAAGTAAAATAGTTTCCATTGTTAAAGATGATGGGAACTATACGACATCCAAAAATGATATTGCTAAAGCATTCCTCTCATACTACAAATGATTATTTGGGTCATCAAACACTAGAATGAGGATAAACGAACACATAATAGAAAACGACCTGAAACTTAAAGATGAAGATCACAACTTACTTTCTTTATCCTTCTCTCCAGGAGAAATAAAGAATGTTGCCTTCTCCATGGGGGATTCGTAGTCACCTGGATCAGATGGCTTCACAGCAAAATTTAACAAAGCATCATGGATTTATATTGGAGACAATGTGATTAATGCCCTGACAAGCTTTTTTCACTCTAGAAGGATGCTACGGCAAATCAACCATGCGTATATTGCTTTAATCTCAAAATCTTCACATATAACCATGGTTAAGGATTATAGGCCAATATCGTGTTACGATGTAGTCTACAAAATCATTGTGAAACTTATTACGTCTCGGTTGAAGTTGGTGTTGGGTGGCATAATCAATCCTACCCAAGGGACTTATGCTAATAGGTACTTAATATCAGCTAATTTTCTTTTAGCTCAATGCTTGAGCAGAAGATAGGTGAAAAAAATTTTTCTCGCAATGCTTCCTCAAAATTGACATTCAGAAGGTCTTTGACACTGAAATAAAACTTCCTAATTGAAGTTCTTGTTGGCCTAGACTTCCCATCTCTCCCTACCTCTTTTCCATTTGCATGGAGTACCTCTCAAGATGATTTTGATAGCCACATCTCGCAACCAATTCTCATTTCATCCAAGATATGCTCCCTTCAAGATTTCTTACTTAATGTATGCAGATGATCTTATCATCTTTTCTAGAGGAGATACATCTTCTATCTACTTAATCTTGAATACACTCAAAGAATTTACTACCATATCCAGCTTGAACGTGAACTCTTCTAAATTGAATATCTTTTTTAAACAAGGCATTCTTCCATTTACATTTCTTGGGGTTCTCCTCTCGTCTAGTCGATTAATCTCTTCTCAATTCTTTATTTTGCTTGCAACAATTACCTCGGCCATCCATTAATGGGCCGGAAAAATCCTTTCTATTATTGGCAGACTAGAGCTTCTACACATAGTTGTTCAAGAGATTGAGGGATACTGGTTCTCGGTGTTTCTTCATTCTAATTATATTATCACTTCAATTGAGAGAGCTTGTAGAAAATTTTAATGGTGAATGGGGGGGCAACTATCGGGAGATATAAACCTAAGATCTCTTGAAACAAAATGTGCTTGCCCACCCAACTAGGAGGCCTTGGTATCATTGACATTTCCATTTGGAACAAGGCTTCTTCCTTAAAACTCTGGTGAATAAATAGGAAGGAGGACTTCCTCTGGAACAAGTGGATCCACCACTTCTACATTAACTCTCTAAGCATTTGGGAGTATTGGTTATCGAAGGATGACTTTCCTTTCTGAAAATCCCTAATATTCATTAGGGATATCTTGCTCTCTAAAGCTGAGTCAAAGGAACATGCTGAATTATTATTGACCACATGGGGTGAAAGCAGCAGAATCGTCTCCATTGCCTACCACTTTCTATTCGGTTTTGATTCAAAAAAAGTTATATCTTGGACCAAAGCAATCTGGATGAAGAATCACATTCCTAAACATGTCATTAATTAATTGATTGCCAAGCATAAAAGATGCATGACAAAAGATAAAGCTTTCTAAGCTCCAAGCAATGCCAATTGCAAATTCTACAGTAATGCAGAAACTTTTAACCACACTTTTTTTCGAATGTTGGTATTCTAGGTATATTATAGAAGAATTGAAAGCTTGGAAGATTTCAAAGAAGATGCAAGTTCAATCTCCTTGGGTTTTAAAAGCATCAAGAAGTTATACTTGGTCGAAACTCCAAAGAATAATCTCCGAAAAGCCTCATTTTAGCTACGGTGTACCACATATGGCACAAAAGAAATAGAAGATTACATGAAGTAAAGCACAAAATACAGAATTTTTAGTTAGGAAGATTAAAACTGAAATTTACATTATTTTCCATAAAGAATGTATTAGTTTGAAACTACTGTGAGTTATACATAATTTTTGGTAATGGAAGTTATTATTTATCAAAAGAAAAGAATAAATCACCAGATGAGGTATTTTATTTGTTTTATGAGCTAACAAAAAATAACTATCAAATTTTAATGATTCATTCATTTGAAATAATACAAGCTAGAATGTTGTAGTTGGATTAGTTCACTATAACTGAAGCAAGGATAGAAGCCCATTTAAGAAAGTTTGACACCTAATATTATAATGGCCAACTTTCACAAATAAAGAAAATTCAAAATTAGAAGAAAGGATGTTGACTATCTTAGCATAATTGAAAATGAGGAAAAAAACCTGAGACAATTGGATGATAGTAGTTGAAGTAAAAATGGATCAAATAAGTTTAGTGATGAAAAATATAAAGACTCAAATTTGTAATTAGTATTAACAATGAAGGGTAAAAGAGTACATGAACTATCATGTGATATGAAAGTAAATCTAATGAATTACTCTTATATATTGTTTAGAAAAAAGAATAGCTTCAACTATATTTTGAACAAAAGGATTCTAGAACTTTTGAGAATGATTGTACCATGACTTTCCCAAAAATTAACACTCTAGAGATATACAGATATTTTTAACAAGAGAATTCTAAAACTTTTGGAGGCAATAATACTACGATTTTCCCAAAAATTGTGGCTCTGACTAAAAGTTTCCAAGATGCTATAATTTCTACTAAGGAGAATTAAAAGAATGACAGATATTAGGCTATGACACTTAACAAAACTATAACTCTAAAAGAATACAAGCCCAAGTTTCACCCAAATGAGAAAAAGTAAAATAGGGGAATAGAGTGAATGAAAGTTACTCAAAGCTATAGAGATAAATAAAAATATCCGAATAAAGTTAAAGATAAGTTTTCAATAAACCTTTTGCTTCATCAATGATTTAAAATGAGGAAATTGGTTGAATACTTTGAGAATTTTTTTAATATATTTCAAAAGTTAAAAAAGAAATATTATTTGCCAAAGTTCAAGCCTAAATACTAAACTACATTAAATTTATGAAACACATAATGAGTAATAAGAAAAAGTTGGAGATATATAAGATTGTGAATATTTTATCAAGAAGAATAGTACAATCATTCAAAAGAAAATTTTGAGAAAATTAAAGGATTCTCAAAGTTTTACTATACATCGCACTATTAAAGATAACACCTTTTGAAAAAATTGTGTGACTTGAGATCAAATATAAATTTGATATCATTATCAATTGAATGAAGATTGAATCTTGATAAAATTATTCTAATATCTCTCTCACTATAAATAGTGGGTTGGACTATCAAGTGCCTAGATGGAATCATCGATGATGTATTTGGTTAAGGTAAGTATATTTATTTTTCTAATGATTTTATTATATTAGATATAGATATGGACAATTATGTACCATTAATATTAGGAAGATCATTTTTGGTCATGAGATATGCACTTGTCGACATTAAGAAAGGGAAGTTCACTCTCTGTGTTAGTAAGGAACAAGTAAAGTTTACTTTTTATAATAGTTTATGGGGTCTTGATGATGATGAAATGAGGCAATAATCTCTTCTATACTATAATGCAACAAAAATGGGTTTTTAGAGGAAACATTTTGTAGGAGACTACTGCTAAATGAAGATGACTAATAAAAAGTAAATAAATAATTTTAGAGTTATGATAGTGAAGAATATAATATGAAGAGGAAGAACTATTTTGTAATTGTAAAATAAGAAAATTGAAGAAGATAACTACTATGATGTTGCAACATTCTTTGAAGCTATGATCTCAGAGGAATCATATGTTGACAACTTTAATGAAGCTAAGAGAATAATGGAGGAAGATAAAGTTGGGAAAAAATTTTGGAGAAACCAACCAAAGACAAGGTTGTACATGTGTACAATGTCATGACTTTGATATTAAAGAATAAAAATATTCTAGAAAAACTCGAAGACAAATGCAATTAGTCACAATACCATGACTTTGAGATTACATAATGAAAATAGTTAAGGAAAGCTTAAAGACAGCTATTTTTGAGCCTAGCATTGTGACTCTAGAGATATAGAATAAATTAGTCTATCATAAGCTAAAAGACAAAGCCATAACTATGTATAATACTATGAATTTGAAGTTATAAAATAGAAAGAGCAAGGAAAGGTTTTAATACAAAGCCATGACTTTACTTATTGCCACAACTTTAGAGTTACGAGAAAGAAAGAGAATGGAAAAGCTTCAAGGCAGAGCTACAATTGTACTTAGTGCCATGATTTTTGGGATCCATAAAGAAAATGGACAAACTAGCATAGTGAAAGGAGTTATGGCATTCAATAAAGTCATAACATCCAATGAAGAAAATTCCCAACAACCAAGTATAGATGAAAGTAGAACTAAAGAAAGAAATAAACAATAATGAGGTTAAATAGTATACTAAGAACCCAACATAGATATTAGAGTTATTTGATAGAGTAAAATATATTTTCATAGTCTAGCTGTTGATATTAAACATAGAAATGCTTGGGAGGTTATCCAGGAATTTTCTGTATGCATGTGATTTATAATAAATACCTATATCCACAACATAAATGAATGTACATATTCCATAACCCAAGTACATAATCCAAGGATTATTATATCAACATACATGAATGGACACTATAAATACCTATACCCACAAGTAGCTAGAGAACATAAATCCTATTAGGGTGTCAACATATTCACTTGAAGTTGCTCTACTATTTTTAGACTATATGACACTCAAACCTAGTCATAGAATTTCTTAGAGATGTTGAAAATTCAGTGTCATGAAGGAAAATGTTATTGCGTGAAGATGATCAATTTTTTAATGTGGAAGTTTATTTAGTATTCAAATTATCAAATATTAACATATATTTTGGTAATTTATAATAATGTGTAATAATATAAGGGGAGCAATTATGGTATCACAATCATACTTATCTCATATAATTTAAATGACTTTGATATTAATTCTATGTTACAATAACCAAGTACCTCACTAGTTCTAAAGTTCATGGATGTTTCCTACCACAACAATTTTATCTTTAATATAACTTGATAACCTTAAGTCAGAGTGATAATCATTTTACAAAACTATGACTTTTGAGCTATACAAAGTTATAAAGTCAAACTAACTCAGGTCAAAGCCATGACAATTATTTGATGTCGTGACTTGTGGGATGCTATATATTATAGAGAAGAATACTTGAGTATGATCATTTCATAATATCACAATTCTCTTCATCAAAGAAACACAAAGTCATGACTTTTAAGTATGAGCTAATTGCTAGTGAAAGTCAGTGTCATGTCTACCCACTACACCACAAACACTTGAGACATATGAAGACCAAATTTTATGTTATGGAAATTTTCTAGCACTATGGACAAGGAAGCATAAGAGATACATTCTCAATGATGTGGTTATTTCTTATCACTATGGTCATATAATGATCGAAAAAAATAATGTCAATGTTATGACTATTTCATAACATTGGGCTATATAATAATATGAAAAGAAGTTCACCATGCTATAACCTTTCCTAGTGCCAAGGCTTTTTATGAAGGGCTAGAAGATAAATGAACAAAGCCATGACCACTTCACAGTGTCGTGATTTTGTGTTACAAAGGCATAAGGCCCAAGTCATTTTCGTTGCCAGTTTTATGATTTTATGTTATATAAAATTTGAGATTAGCTCCATAGTAATTATCATTTATAGAGTCGTAACATCAAGCTTAAGAGATGAAGACTAAAGTTATGACTTTCTTATGATAGTCACGACTATGTACTTAGTGTGATGCAATATCATTCGAGTATAAAAAAAAGATAAAGAAATTCAGAGGGATCTTTTATTCTTCTTCCTCTCTCTTAATGTAATAAGAAAAGACATTGAAACTATCAAACCCTTGTATCAAATTTTGTACTCCTTAGTAATTCCATAAATAAGTAAGGACTATTAGACTTAATTCAATTCATAGAGTTGAGGGACTCAACTCCCAAACTCCCTTTCACAATGATAGATTCAAAATTTTTATCAAAATTATATGCGGTCTATGATTTGTGTAAATTAATATATTTGATATGACAATGATTTTATTTTGTTATTAATGAATGAGTTTGATTTATATTATGTTATGGATATTAATTTATGAGTAATTAATATAAACACTTTAGCACTCCAATCCATTAATATATCTTAAAAGAACTGATTCTCAATTGAGATAGATTCTGAGAATATTTTCCTAAGGAGTTCACCTTTATTGTGATAGTTACATCATCACTAAGGAAGATAGTGATAGATAATCTTCATGATATGCATGAGTATGTCATGATTCACAATATAGTGATAACTGACTACCTTTTTTAGTATATACTAAATTACTCTCATTTGAATAGAGATTATAATTAGATCTAATCTATGATATTGCAAGTGCATAGGTTATCCAAGTAGTAAAAATGGATGTAAGTCTAGATATCATTGCCACGAAGATTAATAAGAATTAAATTGACAACTACCAAAACTACTAAAGTAACACACTATTTGATCAATTAAAAAGGATGTTTTCAATTGCTACCAAAAAGATAATGAAGAGCAAGCACTAAAACTCTAAACAAAAGGTCTAATAAAATTCAATTACTAATTAATTAGAGTGGATCAATTCACTTTTCGAAGCTAACACTGATACAAGATGCTATAGTGTAGCCAATTCCTATAGACTTATCTATCATGGCTTGTTTCTAGAGTAAAGATAAAATATATCAAGCACTTTTGTCATGTGACCTTGGATCTCTCCTTGTAGCTGCACCTTTCACCACTTAGACTGCCTTGCATTCCTAAAAGTCTAGGATCTAAGTTGTTACCCATTTTTTGAGCTGTCCAATGAGAATTGAGTATTTTTTTAATACTTCATAGCTATTTCTAATGACTGTAGATCTCTTTCTTTCCAAGGCATGAATGTTGTAAGTCTCTAAAAATAGTTGGTGACTCTTTCTTTAAATCATTGAAAGTTTTTTCCCTTGATTGGATCAAAGCAAACATGGGGACTTTGATCACTCGAAAGATTAATATGTTGTCTCTAGTGATTCATCTAAAAAATCACTCTACTTACTCATCTCTGAGTAAAATTAGAACTTCTCTACATGAATTGACATGGTTCTTTTGTTACCACAGTTAGCCTCACATATCTTCTTAATAGATTATTCACTGACCCTTAGGATCTCAGATTCTTTATATCACTCAAAGGGCCTCCCAAAGATAAGAGCAAGATACAATAAATTAAGGGTGCTCGATACTAACATGGGGAACATGTTAAAATGCACATCAAACCATTAGATTTACTTTATGTTCCAAGAGACTCTCACAGATTCATATAGAAAAGAAATTTCTTAATATCTAAATTGATTCGGTGAAGATTTTGCTTAGATTTACAATCACTTATGAATTACATATAGTAAAGAACAAGGTGAATGCACATTATTGAATCATTAGATTTCATGTGATTTATTCTTATTCAAAATTTATAAGACCATTACATCATAAAAAGTAAGCAACCATTGTTCAAAATTCATGCTTCTGATAAGTGAAGTTCCAGATCCAAACAAACTACTCAAATAAAAGCTTTTCTACTTTAGATCTATACTAAAGAAAGAATAAAAAAAATCAAATAGTCTCATCTGCTACCAATCGCCTGGGTCACATTTGAACCTTTGTTTATGAAAAAGAATTCATTTTTATATGGTCTATGCTAACCCTATCCTCTAGGGTTATTTTTGTAAAAATCCAAATAGTCATCCTAACTTTGAATTCTTTACAGAAACATTCACATCACTTTTTTCTCTTATTTCAATATCACGACCAACTTTTGATATCGCAATCAAATCTATTATCATGACCAAATTCTATTATCATAACTAAATATGTTATCATGATTAAATATTAATGTCACGACCAAATATTGATGTTATGACCTAGTCATCGTATTGGGTTTCTTCACTAAAATTTTTCTTTATCATGGTAGTAGTTTTATTGTCATGACCTTATCTCGATCATCTTTCTTGGTGCCTGAAAAATATGTTTTGACCAACCTTGTCTTTCCTCCTTCCTGCTGGTTGAAAATATCATTCACAAGTTGAATTGATTTTAGTTCTTTTTTGATTTTTATCACAACAGAGTTAATTTTGTTGTGACATAATTGATTTATCAATTCCTAGATTTTTGTTGTCATTTTTTTCGTTTTAACTGAAAATCTACAAAATCATGAGAAGAGTAGTTTTCTAACCTTTAACTATGAAATCCATCTCCTAAACATGAAACATGTCAAGAAAATTGGCTAAAATATTGATGATTTTTTGGCTCATCAAATTCCCTCAAACTTTAAGTTCTGCTTGTCCTCAAGAAAGAATTATATGATATCTACAAGTAAATTAAAATAGACTCCATAACAAAAAAAATTAAAATATAGAATTTGAGAACAAATCATCACATCATTTAATTACTTGAACTTGTTGACTTTTATTATGGTTTGGGTATGGTTGAAAGAATGAATTTTGGAAGATAATTAAAAATTCATTTTTTTGGGAGGTAGTTTTGACATGATATTAGGAGGTTCACAGTACATGGTTGAAAAGTTGTGATCAAATTTAGGGAAGAGTATATCAGGTATTCTCTTCTTCTCTACCTCCTTAATAGTTCAGGCAGTTCCTTGAGTCATGTCTACTATCAAACATTCCAAAATATTTGCCATATTTTATTAATGATATTCAAGTTTTGTGCTATATTTTCCTTCTATATAAATCATTGACTTGCAACTTTTCAACTCTTGCTTTGATTTTCCTTTCAAATTCTTTAAATTGTGCTTGGTAAAGGTATTTAAATCCTTGACTTGTTCTAATATTTTAATGTTCAACTATGGCTCCCTTTCTATTGTAAAAGTTATGAGTTCCAAGTCCATGATGCTCTATGCCTTTAAGAATGTGGTCAAAGTTAAACTTTATTTGTAGTAATAGGTTTATCTTCCATTCATTCATTTTTTTTCCTCCAGGTTTCATTTCTTTATCCTAGGCTTCTCTTCATCACTGATCTCTCCTTTCTTCTTCCCAAGTGACTTCCTTTAGTTTCTGATTAATTTCATACTCCTTTTCTCTCTCTTCTAGATCTTTTTTCATGAAGATTAGCATCTCTATAATCTCTGAGGTTGTTTCCTCCATTCATTAGCTTTCACCTACTTCTCTATTTTCAATTATAAATGAGGGTAGTGGATACATGGGCTTCTTTTTTCTAGTGGCATAGTCCTAATTCTAATGGGAGTAGGAGTTTCTTCCTCTTCATATTATCTAGTTTTATCTTGTTAGGAGTATGGGCTTTTTCTGGTGTCTGTTTAGAGCTTCTTTCATTGGTTTCTTTTTCCTCTGAATCAATCTTGGCCTCGAGTATTCTTTTTGCTTTATATTTCTTGGCCCTTTAACAACCACTATCAAAGTTAGAGAAGAAACTTTTGAGCATATTTATTTTCTCTCTCTCTTTCATACTACCTACAAGGCACAACTTAGTGATTAATATAGGGTGAGGAATCAATCATTTTCTGTTATCCTAATAGTATCTCAATATCAAGATCTCTAGGAATACCCCCAAATTCATTTGTACCCTTCCATAATAGCAGACAAAAACAATGTTTATGGTTCCTTGATGGGGCATACATGCTTGGTTGGAGCTATAACTGATAAAATAAATAAAATCAAATCTTAGTCTCTTCTGTGAGATATCTTGGGGTAATGGTCTCAGTGCGTTCTACTTTCTACTCTCTCAATTTTCCTTTTCATTTGTCAGTCTTTTAATAATTTTGTCATGGTCTAGGCTATCCATCATCCTTTTGGGCTTTGACCCATGTTTCTAATGCTCAAGTTGGTACAACTCATTTATGGTTCTCCCCAAATGAAACCCACACCCCTATGATATAAATAATTTGTTTCATTGCAACCAAATTCGAGTAGAACTCTCTTACTATAAGAGCATAGTTTGGCCACTGATACTCGTCGAAGACTCTTTAATCTAATTGCATCATTTTTTTCTCAAAGAATGGGATGCATTTTCCAAACTATCTCTCCGATAAAATTTTTCTAAGAGTAATGTGTCTGTCAGGTGGAGTGTGTTTCATTTGAGATGAATGCTTCACCTTCTTCTTTCAACTCCTCATGCATTTCATTCTTTTTTTTCTTTCCACTTCCTTGTACAAGTGGCTTTGATTCATCTGGAGCTGCTAATTCTTTTCATGAACTTGTCTTTGTTGGAAGCTCCAACTGAACCTCCTTCCCTTGTTGCTTGTTTCTTCCCTGATCTCCACCAGGTTTTGGATGAATTTATGGTATTCATCCATTTGGTTTTGAAATTAAGGTTTATCATGACTACCACAATGAAAATAGCAATGTTAGGTTTTTCAGTTCGAAGGACCTGAAAAGTATGATGAACTTGTTGGGATGGAAATAGAAATAGAATTATATTAGTTGAGAATTTATAAATTGAAGCTCACAAGTCGAGCTTGAAATTCAAGTATGTGTGTCATGACATTAATCTCAGTGGAATAGTGAGATTAATGTGCATGTGTCATGACTTAATTTCAACCAATGCATGTCATTATATATTTTTTATTATTAGCCTTAAATTTAAAATAATGTCGTTCAATTTATGTCATGACACACTTAAGTTTGTCATGACATAAAATAACATTTTGAACTTAATATTTGTTTGTCACAACTTGCTTGAAATAGTGGCCTGGTCATGACATTCATACTTTTGGTCATAACATAAGTTTCTATCATTTTATCTACTCTATCAAATGAACAATAATTTTTGTTGTGACATTACACTGCTTGACATCAAAAAAGTGATGTTGAGACTAAATTATGTTGCGACATGAGTTTACCCTGTCTATCAATTATCAAGGTGTCAAAAACTATGTTGTGACCAAAGTTAAGTCTCATTTCTCCATTTCTTATCGCAACTGATGCCATTTTGTTACAACTAACATAAAATATTTTTTTGGTTAATTGAGTAAACAATGCAATCTTTAATTAAACACCCCAATCAAGACCATATACCCTTTTTTTTCTTAAAATTCCTGCCCTCCAAACTCATAGTCAAGTCTCTTTTAAAAATTTACTTTTAAGAAAACTCCCTTTTCGATCTACTCTTCTTTTTCGACTTGATGAATTTTTTTCGATAAATTTTTCATTATGTGCTAATTTGTCCTCAATCATATCAAACTCTACAAACATTCATTAATAAAAACATTAACAATAAATTCTAGTCTGCAAAAAAGAAAAGAAATAAAAGGAACATATGAATTTAAACACTCAAACAAAACTCATATGAGTTGCCTCCCATTAGCTACTTAGTTTTTATGTCCATAGTTAATCTTTGCAAGCTATTGCTTCTTGCTTCGGAACTCATTCTCTATTTAGACATTTCCTCTCATCTAAACTCATTTTCTACTAAAGTCTTTGACCATTTACCTTAAACTCTTCTCCAGCACTAGTTATCACTATTATAATCCCAAAGGTTATACTTGTTATTATTGTATATGGACTACTCCATTTTGACTTCAGTGTTCTTGGAATGAGTTTTAGCTTGTAGTTAAAACGTAGAATTTACTTTCCTACTTTTAATTCTCTTCTCAAGATCCTTTGATCATGTCATTTTTTTATTTTATCCTTGCAGATTATAACACTCTCACAGGCTTTGTTTCTCACCTCTTCTAGCTCATTTATATGGATTAATATTTTTTCTTTAGTAGTCTTGAACTCAGTATTCAATTATTTGATGGCCCACATTGCATTATATTTTAATTCTAAAAATTTGTGACAAGGGTTTCCAAAGGCAATTCAGTATGACAATATTCAAATAGGAGCCTTAAATATAGTTCTGTAAGCCCATAGTGTATCACCCAACCTTAAATACCAATCCTTTATGCTTGAGCTAACAATTTTTTTTATAAAATCCTTTTAATTTTCTATTGAAAATTTCTACTTAACTATTGGTCTGAGAATGGTATGCCAAACTTAATATATGTTTAATCTCATATTTACTCATTAGTTTCTCAAAAACTTTGTTGGAAAAATAACTTTTTCCATCACTTATGATAATTCTAGGTGTTCCAAATCTACTCAAAATATTAATTTGCATGAATACCTCCGCTGTATTCGCATTATTCACTGGAAAATCAAATGCCTCTACCTATTTTGATACATAATCAACAGCTATAAGTATGTAAACATTTCCATAGGAAGGTAGGAAAGTTCCCATGAAATCTATATCTCATATATCAAAATTTGTACCACCAATATGCCTTATAGGGGCATTTCATTTCTTTTGTTGATATTTTCATTATTTGACATTGATCATACAACTTGACCCATCCCAAGCAATCCTTAAAGATATTAGGCTAGTAAAATCTAATTGGTGAATTTTGTTAGCTATTTTGTCTCTTGAAAAATATTAGAATTTTTTATCTCTCGATAATAATTATGCGAAACTATTCTATTGTGTAGAAATATAAATAATGCACACAACATTCAAATACTAGATTTAACATGGTTCTTTAGCGTTCAACATGACTAAATACATCCATCAGAAAATTACTTAGTGGTTACAGATTAATAACCAAATATTATAGTATAAATTCATAGAGAGAGAGAGAGAGAAACAAAGAATAGAGCATGCTAAACAAATTGCGCATATAACAAATTTATAGGAAAAATAAATATCGACCAGTGAATGGGATCCCCATTATTACTTCAGTGCCATGTGACAAATCTCTCAACATATTAGTACTTGCATTTTTAAATAAAATAGAGAAACAAGAAAACAGAGAAACAAGAAAACAAATAGTTAAATAGATAATAAAACACATTATATACTTTAAAAAATGTCTCTCATATGGTGATACATGACATTCTTTCAATATGCTTCCTTGTTATTTTTCTAGTACACACCTTCTAATAATGATATCATTTTTTTTTAAATAAAAGTGGGTTATCCCACATGTAGTATCTACAATTGATTCATTACTTTTTCTTTTATTGATAGCTAAATTCTAGTGGTAGTACTTCACAAGCTAGGTAATTCACCATATCAACATACTTGGATATAAGAAATGATAGCTGAAATAACTACTCATTTGTAAAGTTTTCAATAAATTCATAACTATCTTCATTCCTAATGTTGGCTTAATTCTTGATAAGTGGTTAGTTATCACATTATCGCAACATTTATTATCTTTGATTTCAAGATCCAATTCTTATAGTAATAGCACTCATTTGATCAATCTTGGCTTAGCTTCCTTCTTTGCCATTAAATATTTAATTATTATATGATCAATATGAATAATAAAATGAGAGCCCATAATTTAAGGTTTAAATTTTTCACATGTAAAATATCATAGCCAACATCTTCTTTTTAGTAGTTGAATAATTTTTAAGAGATTAATTGAAGATTTTGCGAGCATAATAGATTATCCTCAATATTTTTTCTTCTTTGTCCCAATATGGCTGCCATTGCAAAATCATTAGCATCACACATGATTTCAAATATACTATTCTAGTCTAGTGTGACCATGATTGAAGCTTCCATTAGTATGGTTCTGAGCTCTTCAAATGCATGGCAGGATTCATCAAAATTGATCCATTATCTTTTCTAGAAATCTATATAATGGTCTTGATTTTTTCAGAAATCATTGATAAATCTATTATAAAATATAGCAAGCTCCCAAGAAACTCCTAATTTCCTCAATTATCATGGGAGGTAAAAGAATTTTGATTATGGAAACCTTTGCTTGGTCACCTTCTAAATCTACTGCAAATAATTTTGTGCCCCAGGACAATGACTTATATTACCATGAAATGATATTTCTCTCAATTCAAGGCTACATTCTTGTCCTTATATCTTTGAAGTACTATTTTCAAATTATACAGACAATGATCAAAACTAGATCCATATACTGTAAATCATCTATGAATATTTCCATAACTTACTCCATCAAGTTGGAGTATATTTACATCATGCACCTTTAAATTGTGAAAGGAGCATTGCATAACCCGACTGATATCCTACTAAAAGAAAAGGTACCATAAGGGCAAATAAATATAATTTTTTTTTATCCTCAAGTACAGTGGTAATCTAGTTATATACTTAATATCCATCAAAAAATATGAAGTGAGGATGTACTACAATCCTATTTTGTATAATTTTGTACAATCCATCAAAAAATAGGAGGGCAATGAAAAATGATCTTTCTTGATTGATGAGTTTAATTTTGTATAATTTAGGCTTACTCTCCATCTTATTATGGTTCTTGAAGTTTATTTTTTTTATTTTTGATCATATTGAATCCACCCTTCTTATAAACCATATTAACTGGGCTCATCCAAGGGTTGTCTGATATTACATTTATAAATCTAGCATTCGACTACTTTAGAACTTCTTTTCTAACAACTTTCTTTATTATAGAGTTCAGTCTTTTTTAATGCTCTATTGAAGCCATTGCATTATCCTCCAACAAGATTCTATGCATACAAATTGATGAACTAATACCTTCAGCAGCAATAGCTTCTTTATATTTCTTTAACACCTTCAACAGCTTTTGTTCTTCAATATCGATTAATGCAGCAAAAACAATCACAAGTTTATCTCTTTCTGATTCAAGAAAAGCAAATTTTAGATGGTTTAGAAATTCTATAAACTAAAGCACTTTTGTACTCATCCTTTGTTGAGTTGCCTTCTTTTCATTACTATAAAAATTTTCACTACTATGTTTATTTTGATACAAAATAATTTATGTACACTAGAAATTAGAAGTCACAAAATCAACATTTTTAGGATACTGAAATTTTATCTCATTTTTATTGATTAAAAGTGGATCATTACAATTATTTTCTAGTTCATAACTACCCAGATTAATAAGTTCTACTAATATATCATCATGAACATTAATATCTATTTGATCATGGATCTTGTCAAGGTTGAAGTGAATTGCTTCATTTCCAACCCTAAGAGTTTGCCCTCCCTTCTACATATTTATAAAGGCTACTCTAGTAGTAAGGAACTATCTTTCTAGCAATAGTGGAACTTGTGAGTCGTTTTCTATTTTCAATATAATAAAACTCACTGAGAAAATAAACTTTCCCACTTTGATAAGCATATCTTCCAAGATTTTTTTAGGTTTAGTCATTATTATGTCTGCCATTTGTAGGCTAACATAAGTGGGAGATTGTTCCCCAAATCTTAACCTATTAACCACAAACAAAGACATTAGATTAATACTAGTACCTGAGTCATAAAGAATTTTCTTAAAATACAACTTCCCCAATGGTGCATGGAATAGTGAAGCTACTTGGATCCTTCATTTTCTCTGGTAGTCTTCTCTGGATGACTGTACTGCATGTGGTAGTTAAATTCACCACTCCATCTTTAAAAAAATTTCTCTTTTTACTTAGAATATCTTTTAGAAACATGACAAGGTAGCATCTATGCTACTACTTCTAGAAAAGGTAGGCTGATTTCTTGAAGATCTTTAGAAATTTGAAGAACTACTCTTCTACTTTAGCCATTTTTAGTCTTTGAGGGAATGCAACTTCATTTCTAAATACCTAAGTTTTTTCTTTAGGTTTCCTAGTTCCTTCTTCATCATATTGCTGCTGAACCGATCTTTCAGCTTTTTCGGTAGTATTCTCTAAATTATACTTCTTATTTTCATCTTCATCTAACTTTGAGTTCTCCAATTCTTCATCCTTCTTAGTTGCACAACCATGTAGTCTCTCAGATTCTTCTTGGTGTCACTAGAAAAATCATCTTCATTATGACCTTTCAATGTTATGGCTAATTGCCCTACTTGAGTCTCTAGATTTTTAGGGAAGCACTTATGTTGGCATGAAAAATCTATGTTGGATTTGAAAGCTTCTAATTCAACCAATTTATGTTCATTAAGGCTCATCATCCTCTTATTGTCCCCCAAGAACTACAACATTTGTTCTTCAAATTATTAGGTCTTCTTTTGATCTTCATGATTAATCATATTTTCTCCTCTTTGCTACTATAGTTGCTAAAACCGTAATGAAGCATACCCTTGCTAGTAATGCTGACCATGCCTTGTACCCTCTTGTCCTTCTCCACCATAAGAAATGTTTTCATAGTTCCTTAATGCTGGGGTATAGTGTGTTGACAGATTGGGGTTGAGCTTGAAATAATAATTCTTTTATTCATTCAAGTAGTTTGCCTCCTCCACTGCATAAAGTCTTTCTTCTTATTGACCCTCAACACTATGTCTATTCTCATCTCTTTTCATTGCTTTAATTTCATGAGTAGAATTTATTCTTCTTTCTTGTTTGTCTAGCATATTCATGAGTGCATTAAGCGTGATCTCATTAGTAGTCATTATGTTCAGCTATATCATTCTACTTACTTTTGCTCTACTGTTACTCTGTGTTGATTCAAATGGAGCCTTAATATTGTATCTAGGGTCTTCGATTAGCTGCCTTACTTTCTCTACACTTTTTCTTTTAAAAGCTTCATATTAGGCTACATCAATTATTCCTATATAGGTATAATTCATCGAGTGGTAAAATATCTATTTACATCTTTGTATCAATTCCATTTATTAGATACCTCTTTAGCTGCTGCTTACATCTTTCTCAATTAGTATATAGGCTCTTCTCATCCACTTGTCTAAAGGTTGTGATATCTCCTCTTCTTTTATATGTGAGGGATGGGAAAAAAGAACCTTCCAAGATATGCTTCCATCAGCTCTTCCCATGTGTTGAACAAGCCATATGAAATAGATTCAGACCATGTGGTTGCTATATTTCTCAAGGAAAATAGAAACAATTACAACTTGATACTTCTAGTCTTACACCATTCAGCTTTGCAGTGTAGATCATTCTCAAAAATCTACCTAGATGCTCATTAGGATCCTCTAATGGATGGCGTGTAAATTGATTTAATTGGACCATCATGATTAAAGCTAGTTTAAGTTTAAAGTTATTTACTTCAATAGCTAGTTGTCTCACTGTAGAATATTCTTCCTAGATAACTAGTCTTCAGAAAACTTTCATGGTGTCTCATCTTGGAGGTCTTGCTGAATGTTCTTGGTCTACTATTGAAGCCATTCTTTTATCTGTTATTGCAATTCTGATCTTCATTTGGATTCTCTGTGTTCTTTCAATCTCAGTATCTAGAGAAAATAGATCTAATTCTTACTTCTTATGCATGAATTATTTCCTAAAATTGAAACATACTAAAATCAAAAAGGATCAGTAGCATCAAATAAAATTCTACATATAATTATCCATGAAGCTCAAAAAGATCAGTGTCTTCATACGATCCTACAATTAAAGCATACTTTTGGGATATTTAAAATTTTTTTAAAAACTTGTTCGGACAAGTACTTCTCTTTTTTATTTAAATATTGGCTTAACCATTTCTTTCAATCCATGGAAACAATGCCGTAAAACTTGACTACCTTTTTTTTTGTATAGACTAAATCACTCTTCTTTGGATAGATATTATAATTAGATCTAGTTTATGACACTACAAGTATATAGGTCATTCAAGTAGTAAAAAATAGATGTAAGTCCAAATATCATTCTTATGAAGATTGACAATAATATAATTATCAACTACTCTAACTGCTAAAGATTCACATTATTTGAACTATTAAAAATAATATTTTTAGCAACAAACTAAAAGATAACAAAAAGCAAATACTAAAATTCAAAACAAAAAGTTAAATGAAATTCATATGATAAATTAGACTAGATCGATTCACTTGTTGAAGTTGATACTAACACAAGATGTTGTGGTGTAGTCAATTTCTGTATCTATCATGACTTATTTCTAGAGAAAAGTTGAAAGTTAACAAGAACATTTATCGTGTGGCCGTGGATCTCTTTTTATAGCTACACCTTTCACCACTTAGACTTCCTTGCTTATCTAGACATCTTAGATCTAAGTGGTTACACATATTTCATGCTGTCTTATAAGAATTAGGTATTTTTCTTTTTCAATACTTCATATCCATTTCTAATGATTGCATGTATCTTGCTTTCCAAGACATGGGTGTAGCAAGTCTCTGCAAAGAGTTGGTGCCTTTTCCTTTAAATCCTTGAAATTTTATGTTCCAATGATTGGATCAATGCTAACACATAGACATCGATCACTCAAAAGATTAAGGTAATACTTCTGGTTATTCATTTTGAAAATCACTCCACTTCCTCATCTCTAAGTAAAATATGGGACTTCTCTACATGAACTAGCAAGATTCCCTTATTTACCATTGTTAGTCTCACATATCACCTTTAAGATTGTTCACTAACCCTCAAAATCTCACCTTCTTTACATCACTCAGAGGGTCTCCCAAAGATAAGGGCAAGATATAATAAATTAAGGGTGCTCAATACTAACATGGGGAACAAGTAGTTGAAATGCACACCAATCCAATAAATTTACTTTTTGCTCCAAGGAACTCTCATTGATTTCTAAAAGAAAGAAATTTCTCAATATTTAAATCAATTTAGTGAAGATTTCACTTAGATTTGTAATCACCTATGGACTACATATAGTGAAGAATAAGGTGTAGATTGCACCTAGTCGAATCATTAGATTTTATGTGATTTATTTCTATTCAAATTCAATAGAACCATTACATCATAAAATGTAAGAAATCATTATTCAGATTTATACTTCTAACAAGAAAAGTTCTAGATCCAAATAAATGACTCAAATAAAAGCTATTCTACTCTAATTCTATGCTTAAGTAGAAATAAAAAAATCAAGTGGTACCATCAGCTACCAATCACCTTGGTTGCTTCTCAAATCCTTGTTTTCAAAAAAGAATTTGTTTTTGTATGGTCTATATTAGCCCTAGCTTTCTATAG
Organism: Sapria himalayana; assembly: GCA_029783825.1. Lineage (NCBI taxonomy): Eukaryota > Viridiplantae > Streptophyta > Magnoliopsida > Malpighiales > Rafflesiaceae > Sapria > Sapria himalayana. Next base: position 47,874 of record JAREIK010000115.1, on the reverse strand, counting down.
TTATTTTTGTAAAAATCTAAAATGTTTGGCCCAACTTCAAATTTTTATTTCTCGACTTTCATATCTCATTTTTTTCAAGTTTCACTATCATGACCAACTTCTGATGTTGTAACCAAATTTGTTGTTATGACTAAATCAGTTGTTATGACCAAATGTTGATGTCTCGACCAAGTCTATTATAACGAAAAAATTTTGCTATCACGATCAAATCTATTGTTATGACCAAATTTTGTCGTCACAATCAAATTTTTTATCACGACCAAATTATGATGTCTTGACTAAATTCTGTTATCATGATCAAATCTATTGTCATGACCAAATATTAATATTATGACTAAATATTAATATCACGACTAAATATTAATGTCATGACCAAGTATTTGTCTTGGGATTCTTTTCTAAAAATCTTTTTTATTGCAAAAGTAATTTTTTTATCATGACCTTACCTCAATCATCCTTTCTTGGTGCCTGAAAAATACATCATGACCAACCCCATCTTTACTCCTTGTTATTGGTTGCAATATCATTCACTAGTTGTAACTTGATTTCAGTTTTCTTAAGATTTTTATCATAATATAGTTGATTTTTTCCTGAAACAATTGACTTAACCAATTTCTTGACTTTCTACTATCACTTTCCATTTTCTAGCTGAAAACCTACAAAACTGTGTGAAGAGTAATTTTTTAACCTTTAGCTATGAAATCCATCTCCTAAACATTAAAACATGCCAGAAAAATTGACTAAAATATTGATGACTTTTTGACTCATCAAGAACACTTGTGAGTTAATTTTACTTATATGGTTCTCATTGGTAAAATTTAGAAAATTATACATTAATTATGTGAGTATGATGCTTAAGAAGTTGATAGTAAAATACTTACAATGCATGTCAATCTTTGATCTTTATGATACTTGAGGTTGGAGAATAAGAATATACATATGAAACACCATCAAAAAATAGTTGATAAAGTTGTCTAAAAAATATGAGATTATGAATAACTTGAGTATTATAAATTATTGTCTTGGTGGTGATATACCAATGGGATAGCTATGAGAGAACCACAAATGAGATGGAGTAAATGGTGACCATTATATGCTATTGGGTTAAGAAATCATTACACAATACCCTAATATTAATTATATGTCCAAACATAACCTAAATCAAGCTAATATATATATTCATCACATAGATCAAATAATTAAACTCATTGATCTAAGATTGTTTCATAATCTAAATATTTATTTTACTAGAAATGAATTGTCTCACAATTGAATAACTAAACTACTGATACAATTCTTGTGAGATTAAGATTTAGACAAAATATTTTTTTTACTACTTGTATGACTTACATACTTATGGATCTCTATTGATGGGATATTTTCATTAATAAACTTTTGAGAAATTGACTCTTAGACCTCATATTGATCACTCCCTAATACTAGAATATATTAAGCCACTAAATTAGTTGCTAAATAATAATATATATTTAGTGACTAAACTAAGGTAGTAGCTAAATTTATATTTATATTAATTATTAAATTATTAAAACCATAAAACAAATAAGAACAAAATAAAATAAAAATAAAAATTTAAGATCCTATTATCACAAAAACTAATGTCCACTGAATAACATAAACCAAAATAACGTGTATTAAATCCCATGTTTTAGATAGCTATATAATAAACCAAAAAAAATCAACAATAGGAATGTTCACATTTCACCGATGGAAGTATCATCTGTGGTGGGGTCATTTTTAGGAGGGTAATTCATATGTGGAGCTGTAGCTAATGAGGTGACTTGTGTTGATTGAGCTAAAGCCCTCAGTAGAGTCTTAACCTCATCAAGTTGATCTTGTAGCACTTTAACCTTAGTATCCACTCCCTCTCGTACCTCTTCTCAAACCTCGTTCTTTAGCTGCTTACGTAGCTCAAAATCATTCCTAGATGAGCATGCAGTGGAATGGTAAGATGGGCCACTTGTGTACATTGAAGATCGATCACCTAATCTATATATGTGTTGCTGTCATCTTTTATCAGCTACCACAACTCGTGAGCATCTTGCATCTTCGCTAATAGATGTTGTGTTCTCTCCTAAACCTTCATCTATTTGCATCATCCATTGCATTTCTTGATGCATAGCTTGCTACAAAATTTGAATAGATATTCAGACAATATATGAATGTATAACAAAAAAATTGAAGTAATATAATATACTTTTAATTTATTTATCCCGATTTGACGAGCCCTCTCGTCAACCGATATATGAGTGGTCTTAGAAGTGTGCAGTTGTTGATGGATCTAGATAAGGGATGGTTTCTTCTCAATCTCTTTCTCATGTATAAAAATATTAGTAAAATTAGAAGATATATTTATTATGATATTACATATCAAAATAAAATTAAAAAGAGTTCTAAGTACTTACAATCCTCCTAACATGCTCTTAGAATGAAATGAACCCCCCAATGTATCTTGAAGGTCTTGTGCCTAATCCAATCTTCTCAGTTTGGCAGTTTAGAGACATTCATTCTAATCAAGCCTGAAACTTTGCAGTACCCCATGCCTCATTCCACCTTACCCAGATGGACTTATCAACATGCACTAGTCTCTCATGTTTCCTCCACTTATTCAAATTATCTATAAACTTTGACTTGGAAAGCACCTCCCTAGTTTCTTTGATGATACCCTCCATCTCGACATCACATAAGAAAATATTTCTATAATTAAACTTAATTGTTACTCATAAAATATGATATGAATGTTAAAATAATTAATAATGATATTTCTATGAAAATTTGATAGCGTTTCCTCTGTACTGGCAATAATCCAACCTAATAAAACAAACATATTAAGTACATGCAATATAATAAGGCACTTATATAATACTCCTCAACTAATCCAACAACATCCCATCAAACAAACACAATACTTCATATATTCAATTTGTCACTAACACAATTTACATATAATGTCTATAAGTGAATGTGTTATATCTTGAACACTTCCCAATAAAAGTATTTTATCTTTTTTGTGATGGTGCTTCATTTATACCCTTCAATGTCAACCTACTCCTTGAAAATGAAGGTGATGCAAGATGCACATCGGTAAGACTCAACAAACCTAAAAGTATGCAAATATCAATTTTCACACAAAAAAAAAATTAAGAACAATAATCTAAAATATTTCAATATATTATGTTCATTTACCTCACATGCTTAACAATCAAATGAGTCCTACCATATGCCAAGGTCACAAGTGTAAACATGGTCGATGGTGCAGAGCCAACTGGTAGTGAACGCATAGTCATAGTTTGTATCGACGAAGTCAAATGCACATAAGGTGATTCCGTAGATGGCATATAGAGGTAAGCAATTCCTCTAGTGGAGTGGTACTAACTAGACCTTATGCATGAAATAGTGTACCCTCACGATGTCCGCCCCAATTTCTAGCATGACCTCCCGCCTCTTTTGATCCTCAACCTCACATGGTTGCAGTAAAAAATATAAACATATTAGTTCAAGGTTATCAAAAAAACAAATAAATAAAACATAGGGAGAATTTATGTTTTGGGAATCTCCCCAGAAATTTTTAAGATTTAGAAACTAAAATTTTGATTTTTTTTTAAAAAGTCACAAAACTAATTATAAATAAGTGCACCCAAATTCATAAATCTTAAACTATCCTCTCCCCTACCCCTCGCCACTTGCACTCGCCACTCCCTCGTCCTTGCCCCTAGCCCCCGTCCCTCGCCCTCGTCCATGCCCTTGCCCTTCGTCCCTCACACAGTGCCCCTCGCCCCTTGCCCATTGCCCACGCCCTCGCCCATTGCCCATTGCCCACGCCCTCGACCATGCCCTCACCCCTCGCCCCTCTCCCCTGGCCAGTCTGCCCTTATCTCTCGCCCCTCTTTTCCCACCCCTCTCTTTCTACCCATCTCCACGAGCTCCTTGGTGGAGCTCCGTCGAGCTTCAGCAAGCTCGACGTGGAGCTCCCTCTAGCTCTTGGAGCTTGACTGAGAGCTTCATCAAACTAGACCGAGCTCGTCATTGAGCTCTTAGTTGAGCTCCGAGAGCTCGATGGAGGTTGATGCCAAGCTTCTAGAGCTCGACCGAGAGCTCCATCGAGCTCATCGTCAAACTCTAGGAGCTCGATGGAGCTCTAGGTCGAGCTCCTGTAGCTCGAAGGAGCTCGACTGGGAGCTCCATCCAGCTTGTCGTCTGAGCTCCAGAAGCTTGATAGAGCATGATGCCAAGCTCCATTGAGCTCGATGCGAGAGGGCGAGGACCAATGGAAGAATGGCAATGGAGAGGATAAGGGTAGTTTAGGATAAACATAATAGAGTGCACTAAATTTCAATATTTTAATATTTTGGTGATTATTTTTCAAACTTAAAAAGATAAGGTTCAAATTCATAAATTTTTTTGGGAAACACCCCAAAACATAATTTCCCATAAAACATATGTGAATAATTATGAACATGATGTAAATAACCCACTAGTCATTATCATTATCATCCAGTCTTCTAAATCAGATTCCAACTCAAATTCAAATTCTTATTCATCCTCCATTTCAATTTCTAACTCCAAATCAATTTGTATTACTGCTCCATCAGAATCAACCAAGGACATTGGTTCCAAACTCTATTGCATGAAATTCCATATAACTTTTGGAATGGTTGGGCTTCATGTGGTGGATGAATTATTCTAAATGATTGAGGAATTTCCATAATAGATCGTGCTTTTATTATTAACAACTCACAACCAGCTCTATCATGTCTCAAGCTAGGATATGGACAATAATACACCTTAGTCACTTGTTGAGCAAAAACAAAAACTTCATACTTGTTAAATCTATGTATTTACCTCTACAATCTTATATTTTGGATGAACCCGTGTCCCAATATTTAGTATTGGATCAAACCATGTACACTTGAATAATACTGTTCACTTGACTGACTAGTCAGGATATTCCAACTCTACAACTTTCTGAAGCTGACCATAGAAATCATTCTCATGATGATAGTTAGACCCTTTGATGCAGACGCCACTATCCATTGTGCCTCTTCTAGTTCCATGTCCCATTGAGTGGAATTTATATCCATTTACAAAATATCCTAGATATGTTCTTATGGTCATCAAAGGTCGTTTAGCAAGATCCTTGAGTTGTGTGTTCATGATATTATTTGAAAACTTATTCACCTATATAAATTAAAGTGATTTGGTTAGTATAAGTATGGGTGTATATATATGTGTGTGTGTGTGTGTGTGTGAAAGAGTAATTTTTAAGTGGCATACTATAATTACTTACATATATATTAAACCAAGAGGTGAATTCCTATTCTAGTAGTGTATCTATTTTGATGTCAGTTATTTCCACATGACGTTTGCATAACTCATCAATATAAATCCTTATAATTTACATAGTCATATTATAGATAACTACATAAAAAATGCAAAAGTTGATTAGTCACAATCAACAAGGAATACTTATTATATTGATTAACTTCTGAGAAATTTTACAATATATAAGCATGTGCAACATGAAACTCTTCCAATGATAGTTGCCTCGACGTGGCATGTTCATTTGCTCATTCAGGATATTTGAAAATAGATAATGTCTTCTCGTTTTCCTCCCAATTCTCTCCACAAACATCACTATTTCATAGCACCCTTTTGTGTCTTGTGTGTACATGCTCCTCAAAATAGTATGAACATAATAATGAAGATTCTTCAACTAAATAGGAATTACATATTGAACCTTCAACATATGCCTTATTTTTCAGCTTACAAAGGTACAAACATTATATGTCTCAATTGGTCATCTACGTAAGTGAAAAGTAAGTAATCATAAAAACAAAGAATTATCTCTATAGAGGATATATCTACTGATATTACACTAGTCTAGCAAGTTGCGCTCCATGAGGCAAGTATACAGACAAATGATCCATAGAGTCAAAGAAGTTAGAAGGGAATATGCATTCAAGCTTACACAGAATAACTGGGATATATTACTTTAGTCGAGCCATGTCATCATTTTTAATAATTGTAGAAGTCAGATCCTTGAAAAACATGCTCAACTATGTTAGTACATTCCACATATTCTATTGCAACAATTCATGAAAAGCAACTTGCAGCAACCTCTACATGAAAACATAAAAATCATAGCTCTTTATCTCAAACAACATAAGCTTTTGCATGTCCACACATCAAGCCAAATTTGATGCATATCCAATTGGGTATCTTACATTTTTACCCATTCACACAATACTTGATTTCCAATCTTATCGAGCATGAAGCAAGCTTTAGGGTACTTGGTCATTCTTTCTGCCTTCTCCAACTCTAGGCATCGATGTTATGCATTCAATTCCTGTTTAGACTTAGAGGTGTCTTTATTTTTACATGGCACATTCATAAACAAGTTAAACATTTTCTAAAAGATATTTTTCTCAATGTGCATGACATCTAAGTTATGTCGAATGAGTAGCATGCTCCAGTATGTCAAATCCCAAAAGATGCTCCTCTTCTTACATCCATGAGCTTTAAATATCAGATCATTAATATTAGAGACTCCAATTTCAGTTATCTTTTTCAATCCAAAGTTAGTAATTAGGTATAAAATTTTGTTTCCACATAATATAGGTGTCATAGCTATTACCACCATATTTTTATGAAGAGAATAACTATTCCTTTGAAATATGTGGTCTGTCGGTAAAAACTTATGGTGACTGTCAAACCTAGATTGCTTTACACTCTTTTAAAGTGTGAATGCCTCTGAGTGACCCATGCAACATGGACATGTCAACTAACCAGTTGTTCTCCACCTTGAAAATATTGCATAACTAAGAAAGTCATTGATGGTCCAAATTAATGCCACTCATAACTAGAAAATTTGTTCAAATTTGGATGATAATAGCTATGTAAGTTGTTATTAGGTTAGAAGCCTATATCTCTCATTCAAGTAGTTCATGTCTTCCACTTGGTATGCTTTCTATTGTCCCACTATTTATTGAATTTTTATTCCTGCTAGTTCTCTCATAGTTTGTCTCTTCTTACATTGAATTTATAATTAGTTCATAAAACATCTAGCTTTGCTTCCAAGGCTGAAATCTTATCCAACTCTAATATTCCATTTTATTTTCTTTTTATAAATCTCTTAATTAGAGCTTCATAGTTATTTTTTGCTAATTCTTCAAACAATATATAAGCATCTTTTGGTGACTTATTCTTTATGGAGCTTCTCAAAGCTACATTTATGATGTATCTTGTCACATAGTATAATCCATTATAAAATATTTATAATTGGAACCATAACTTAAAATCATGTTGTAGACATCTCTTCAATAAATCCTTTAATATGTCCTAAGCAGTGTATAAAGTTTCTAGCTTATCTTGCATGAATTAACTAATTTTTGCATGTACATAGTTGTGATATCATTTATGATGAAATAAATTTTGGGAAGAATGCTTGTATCAACTCTCCCTGACTATCAATGGAATCCCTTGTCAAGCACTGAAAGTAATTCCTCACATTATCTTTGTGATAAAATGAGAATAATCTTGACTTAATCGCATCATGGGCCACTTTATTCATTTTTACTATGTCATATAACTCCAAAAATCTGTCAATGTGGCTACTTGGTTCTTTTGAAAAATAACATCTATATTATCATTGCTAAAACATCACTATTAGACTCGACTTTAACTCAAATTTATTAGCTTAGATGGGATTCTTCTTTATCCCATAATAGTTTTTAATGAGTTTCAACCTTTAATAATTTTCTAGCATGGAATAGTGTATGTGTTGTTTCCCTTTTTTTTGACACCTCGACAACTATATTCTTTACCTCTATCTTCTTCCATAATAGTCTTTCCACTTCTTTGTCTCCTCAATAAGTTCAAAATTTTTTATATTTTTGAATTTAGAGGCAGTGAATCAGTTCAAGATCATTAGTTCATTCAGGGTTGATGTTCTATAATATATAAAAAGTACTACAAAACAAAACACAAAAATATAACATATCAAACGAACAGAATATACAACTAAAATAGATATTTAGTCTCTAGATAGTAGATTCAAATAAATGTTACCAAATCAAAATAATTTTCAATCCATGACAACGACACCAAAAACTTGTTAAGTATTTTCTATTCATATTAAAATTAATTGCAAATATCCAAGTCTAAAAATAATAAAGTGGACTTTTCAAGTTTAGGTGTTGATCTCATAGAGAATGAAGTTTTAGTTTTGAGATGATGTCAAGGCTCTTTGCTATCTCAACTTACCATGTATCCATGTAGAGAGTTGCCCATACACGTGTTCTTATTTATTATCATTCTTCTAAGAGTCACACATATGTGCTTTTATTACATGTAAAAATCCTAAGAAATGCACCTGGGCTTGGTTACTAGATTTATTGGATACTTGAGTTAAATCATTATTAACTATGGTGCAAACCACACTAGTTACCTTGGTAAGTAGTATATATCTTCGATCAAACCAAGATGTCATAATATTTATCAGTGGCATCAACAATATCCACATATAATTCCACAAATTTTTTTAAAAAATTTCATCTTAATAATCATCATTCATAGTTCATAAACCAATCCCAAATAAAGTTCTAGCCTAACTTGATAGAAGAAATGAAACAAAAGATCTATTGCAAAAATTATTCATGAATAAAACTAATTAAACTTGGATGCTAACTCTTCTCGTTGCAAGTTTACTTCATTGGTATAACTTCCCTTGGAATTGACTTTCTACTTTTAGGTTAGGGAAATGCTTCTATTTTCGATTTACTTTATCAGAGCACAATTGATAGAACCACCCTTGAATTTTCCTTTGTTTTCTATTAGGTATTTGTTGCATCTATTGCCTTTTTATTCATGGTATTTTTCATTCTTATTCTCTTCCTTATCTACCTTTTTATCTTTTTTCGTCAGAAGAAAAATTACTTTAATTATGGCATATCTTTGGGCCGATCCATGGCATGGCTTCATATTCTATTATGGTGACTGGAGAAGAGATGTGAGTCATGACTTGGCATCTACTATCACAAATTCAAACATGCTTATCAGTTCTGCTTGAAGTCGTGATATGGCAATGTGGAGTCACAACTCGTTATTCCCATCTCCACATAATTATTGTAAAGACTTTTCATATTGTTGTCACAATTTGAGAATGTTATAATTTTATAATTTGATGTTGCCACTCACCCATCTATGTCAAACTTAAGTTTTTCACTTTCTAAGGTCGTGACTTGAAAATTTGGATTTATGATTTCATAATATAACAACTCTAATTCTTACCTTTTTTTTCCTTTCTTTGTTACTTATTTCTTTATTTATGCTCAACACATCCATAACGCTCAATTATGGTGAAATCTCTATCATTAGAATATAAACTAGATAATATCCATTTAAATCATTCAAATAATAGGCCAAAAATATATGTATATATTAGGTGTGTTAGTAACCCAAGTGAAGGATGGTGAAGTTGAGCTTAGCAAACCAAAATCATGGAGCTAAATTTGGCAAACCAAGATCCTAAAGTTTTTTAAGGCCATAAAGTGCAAGTCAAATGCCAATAAGCTTTGTTTGATTCAATAGAGAGACTAAAAAGAGGTTTCATATAGACTTCTTCACTCACATTTCCATTAAAAAAACATCATTAATATCCATCTAAAAACTATCTCATTTGTTAGCAATAATAATAACTAAGATGGTACAAATAGATGAGATATGAGTCACTAGAGCAAAACTTTTTTCAAAATCAATCCCAAACTATTGTATAAATTCTTTTGCAACTAATGTGCCTTATAGAATTAAATGAACTCATCAAAGAGAGTCTTGATCATATGGATCCACTTACAACCAACCGCATATTTGCTAGAAGAAAGAGAGACTAGATCCCAATCATGGTTTTTAGTCAATTTATACTATAAAAGGTTAGTGAATGCTTCATGATAGGTTTAAAGATCATGAAGCATAGTAAGGGTAGTGTAACAATGATAGTGAAGTAATGTGAAGAAGTAGATTTTACCCAAGTTGAGTGGCGATTTGGAATGTTTTGTGGAGGATTTTTAGGTGGAGAAGGAGTAGGGGATTTAGGTTCAAGGTAGGATAACTCATCATCAACATATTCTTCTTTGACCTACCTAAGAGAAGCATTATAAATATCTAGAAAGAATTTCTAGGGAGGATCAAAAGTACTTGTACAATGAATAGACTACTCATTTGAAAAAATTTCTAAAATAAAAAAGGTAGCCAAGGAAGAATGAAAGTAAGAAAATACAACAACAATTGATTTTCCCAAAAGACAACATTATGTGTGTCATGGAGTTATAACACATATATCCTTTTTGACTTTCACCATAATAAATGAAACAATAGAGTCTAGATCAAGGCTCAAGTTTAGTGTGCTCATGGAGTTGGAGAAAAAAAAGGTAGATTAAAAGGAGCAAAGATAATAATAGTCAGGGAATGAACTAAACTAATGCTCATACAACATGAAGCGCATCTTCAACCCAAAATGGGATAAGCACTTTAGTAGAAAAAAGAAGAGCACAAACATATTAAAAAATATGATGAAGTTTTCTTTTGGCTCGACTATTTTTCTGAAAGGTACATAGAAAAGGTAGATGATCCACAATGCCATAAAAAAATAATAGACATTAAAATATATTTTTAGTATATTCAAGAGCATTACTAGGTCAAAAAGTTTTGATACATTTGGAGATTTGTGTTTATATTATTTTTGCAAGGTTGATATATATTGGTACGACTATAGAATGAGATTTAATAAAAAAGTGCTAGCTATAACTAGAATAATCATTCATAAAAAAATATAAAATATCACGATCCACCAATATTATAAACATGATAACATCCCTAGATATCAGAATTAACATTAACTATAGCCAAATATTATTACAAATGGATTTACGATTATTGAAGGCAAAGCTAGTTGTTTTCCTAATTGACATAAACTAAAGCCAAACTTATTTTTTAACATGGAACTCAACAACCCTTTAGAATCTATCTATAGTACTTAAAAAGATGGCGCATTACCAAGACAAAAATTACAAAGTGCAAGAGATGATAAGGAAGAAATTATAACAATTGCAACTATAATAAAAATAGGCACACTGGGTGAAAGATAAAGATTATTCATTGAAAACATGTGCCCAACTCTAGGATTGGTCATAGGCTTCTGCTTCATCCTAAAATCCTATACAATACACCTAGAATAGATGTCTAGATCGAGCCTTAAGTTTGACTTTAAGCCCCTATAGTTCACGTGCCACACAATAAATGCATCATGTACCACACACATATATCTTCCATATAAAGATTTATACTTCTAAATATTAATTCACTACTATTTAGTTAGATACTATATATTTTTCTCTTATATAAAGGTATTCATGTACCAGAAGATTAGGACACAACGGAAGTTGAAGCCATCGGTAGAATAGGCTCAATGTTAGAAACAACAATAACAGATTTTTTGTGATAATAACAAGTTTCAATGGTGTGATCATGACATAATACTTGCATAACTTTTTGTTGGTCTACTTGTGAAGATTGCTAGAGCCAAAAAAATTACATGTTTGTTGAGGTAATTCAGGCATAGAAAGAATAATAGCCAAAACAATGAGCTTATTTTGGGCTTGAACGATTGCAAGATTAGCTTCGTCTGTAACTAACTTGTTTTTAACATTATCAATAGATGGAGCATGCCTATGATTTAAAAGATGACCTTGTGAAGCGAATGAAATTGTGAAATTGACATCATGAATTAATATAGGTAAAATTCATCTTTAATGAAAGTATATTGTTGGGCATCATTTGAGCATGCCAAAGTTGGATAAAAAAAAGGTGAATTTAGTCCCAAATCAGGCAAAGCTGATCATATTAGTCATGGATGGACTATCCTCGTTCTTGCATGGGTTGATTCAATTCAACCACTAACTAATATTTCACGGATCAAAGAGTAGTATAATACCTTTTGGCCAACATATCACATACTAATTTTGTATCATCAAGCCTTACCAATAAATTAGAGATGAAAGGAATGATAGTGTTTGAATCCATGTGAGGATCATGTAGTTGTGACTATCCCATTCAACCATGTGACCAAGGAAGGCAATATCTTTTTTACTTGTTCTCTTGACAGAAATGGTAGTAGCTACACCAATATAGTAATGTTAGAGCGTGACTCTTCAAAACATTGGGCATATCTTTAGACCAAGACAAGTAATTATTACTCCCCTTGAATATAGTATTGATGGGGTGAGGGATAAAAAACATCTTGTGTATGCATGATGTGTCACTGAAGTAGGAACTAGATTCAATCTAGTAACATGTGGCCAATGAAAATGCAATCACTTCCAATTTTGAAGCTATGTCTTGGTATGTGATTCCTCAATTCTTCATGGTTATAAATTTCTTTATTGACAATGATGATGAACTTTTTGTTTTCATAAAAGAGCGGCATTGTTGAGGCAAGTAACAATTTTTATTATGATAGAGACCACACCAGTAGGGACCGTGATACTTTAGTCTTGGCACTAATTTAAAGACTTTATTCTCGATAACTAGCATGCCAATGAATGAAATGATGGTGGTTTCTGGCAAGTGTTTGAGTGAAAATTAATCGATATTCTAAGCATCTTTCTAATGTGAGGATCATTCCATACTTATCCTTGACTTGATTGAAATACAAAAATTACTTCATCTCAAAACTATGAGATTAGATACAGCAACACATCACATGACATATTAAGAACATAGAACAAGAGGTCCTTTTGTCAAAACACTCTAACTTGCCCATCAAAAGGAGACAAATATGAACTTGTGTATGCAAATAATTACCTTGAATGCCATTATATAGGAACCATATATGTATGGCAAATGAATGCATTTATTATTTGTCATACATGCACTAAATGGGCTTAATGCATAATATAATATACATTAACTATTATGAAGAGCAATGTTTGATGAGAGGAAAAGAGAGTAGCATCTAAGTCCTTTATTTTATTTTCTATACTCAAGATCTCACACCAATTTCATAATTTTTGTTTCTGTTTATCCTTTCAATAGGTTTTACAATGGAAAATGCTCATGAGTTTTTCTGTAATGTTTCTTTATATTTCAAAAGCTTTCACCACATGTTCCAACACAAACAAAAACAATGCATAAAAACAAAATCTAACAAAAAAATGCACTATATAAAACAACATGAATTAAATGACCAAAGCAAAAAATATCCAAACCAAATTGGATCAAACTAAACTAGTTTGGCTGGATTAATTTGTCCAACTTGGATGGACCCAAAAGTCTCTTTAAAAACAACAATTGTAGGAATTTTAGCTCCCTACAGTACATGAAATTAATTTTTTTTCCTCACATCAGAAAAGTTTTCCAAAAAAGAAGTGGAATTACTTCAAAATTTAATCATAAATCTCCTAGTTCATACAAAGATTCCCTTTTTTATTCTATCGATAACACAGAAGTTCCCCATTAATCTAATTGATTTCTAGGAGTAGGTGAAGTCAAAGGTGTCATGAAATAAAGAACCCTCTAAAAAACATGTTTGGCTTGAAACAAAAACATGATGAAATTAGATCGAACATCTTTGATCTCCTCGAAAAAATGAGTAAAAGCAACTTAATATTATGACTATTCTTTATAGCATGAATCAACCACTCATCATTAGACTACATACGAGCAAAAGATAAAGACTACTTTCAGATGTAAAATTCATCATCAACACACTCATGTCTAATTCTATGCTACTAGGAATTAATATTTATTTTTCCACACTCAACACTTACAACATCCAGATAAACTCTAGTCTAAGTAACATACATGAGATATGTCTTTCTATACATTACAACTATTAGTGACTGTTTGATGAATTTTTATTGGTTTTCATCATATTAATTTACATGGCTTATATTATCCAATATTTTCATAGATAGCGAGTTCTTCCAAATACCTATGATATGTTGGATATCTCTTAGATCCAATTGACTTACATTCTTTCTATTGTCTACAACACTCATCACACCATCATTTTCCATCTTAATTATTACATAATTATTATGTGTAAAAATGTAAACTAATCAAGACTCATAGTGACATGAAAGAAAATGAATGAATTAGCTACCTAGCTACTCTCATGACTCACCATGTTAGCAAAATCAACATCACTAAAGCAACATCACCTCTCATAACAATTGTTTGTCCTTCCATGTTAGTTTTATTCATGAATAGTTTTTGCAATAGATCTTTTGTTTCATTTCTTTTATCAAGTTAGGCTAGAACTTTATTTGGGATTGGTTTATGAACTATGAATGATGATTATTAAGATGAAATTTTAAAAAAATTTTGTGGAATTATATGTGGATATTGTTGATGCCACTGAAAAATATTATGACATCTTGGTTTGATCGAAGATATATACTACTTACCAAGGTAACTAGTGTGGTTTGCACCATAGTTAATAATGATTTAACTCAAGTATCCAATAAATCTAGTAACCAAGCCCAGGTGCATTTCTTAGGATTTTTACATGTAATAAAAGCACATATGTGTGACTCTTAGAAGAATGATAATAAATAAGAACACGTGTATGGGCAACTCTCTACATGGATACATGGTAAGTTGAGATAGCAAAGAGCCTTGACATCATCTCAAAACTAAAACTTCATTCTCTATGAGATCAACACCTAAACTTGAAAAGTCCACTTTATTATTTTTAGACTTGGATATTTGCAATTAATTTTAATATGAATAGAAAATACTTAACAAGTTTTTGGTGTCGTTGTCATGGATTGAAAATTATTTTGATTTGGTAACATTTATTTGAATCTACTATCTAGAGACTAAATATCTATTTTAGTTGTATATTCTGTTCGTTTGATATGTTATATTTTTGTGTTTTGTTTTGTAGTACTTTTTATATATTATAGAACATCAACCCTGAATGAACTAATGATCTTGAACTGATTCACTGCCTCTAAATTCAAAAATATAAAAAATTTTGAACTTATTGAGGAGACAAAGAAGTGGAAAGACTATTATGGAAGAAGATAGAGGTAAAGAATATAGTTGTCGAGGTGTCAAAAAAAAGGGAAACAACACATACACTATTCCATGCTAGAAAATTATTAAAGGTTGAAACTCATTAAAAACTATTATGGGATAAAGAAGAATCCCATCTAAGCTAATAAATTTGAGTTAAAGTCGAGTCTAATAGTGATGTTTTAGCAATGATAATATAGATGTTATTTTTCAAAAGAACCAAGTAGCCACATTGACAGATTTTTGGAGTTATATGACATAGTAAAAATGAATAAAGTGGCCCATGATGCGATTAAGTCAAGATTATTCTCATTTTATCACAAAGATAATGTGAGGAATTACTTTCAGTGCTTGACAAGGGATTCCATTGATAGTCAGGGAGAGTTGATACAAGCATTCTTCCCAAAATTTATTTCATCATAAATGATATCACAACTATGTACATGCAAAAATTAGTTAATTCATGCAAGATAAGCTAGAAACTTTATACACTGCTTAGGACATATTAAAGGATTTATTGAAGAGATGTCTACAACATGATTTTAAGTTATGGTTCCAATTATAAATATTTTATAATGGATTATACTATGTGACAAGATACATCATAAATGTAGCTTTGAGAAGCTCCATAAAGAATAAGTCACCAAAAGATGCTTATATATTGTTTGAAGAATTAGCAAAAAATAACTATGAAGCTCTAATTAAGAGATTTATAAAAAGAAAATAAAATGGAATATTAGAGTTGGATAAGATTTCAGCCTTGGAAGCAAAGCTAGATGTTTTATGAACTAATTATAAATTCAATGTAAGAAGAGACAAACTATGAGAGAACTAGCAGGAATAAAAATTCAATAAATAGTGGGACAATAGAAAGCATACCAAGTGGAAGACATGAACTACTTGAATGAGAGATATAGGCTTCTAACCTAATAACAACTTACATAGCTATTATCATCCAAATTTGAACAAATTTTCTAGTTATGAGTGGCATTAATTTGGACCATCAATGACTTTCTTAGTTATGCAATATTTTCAAGGTGGAGAACAACTGGTTAGTTGACATGTCCATGTTGCATGGGTCACTCAGAGGCATTCACACTTTAAAAGAGTGTAAAGCAATCTAGGTTTGACAGTCACCATAAGTTTTTACCGACAGACCACATATTTCAAAGGAATAGTTATTCTCTTCATAAAAATATGGTGGTAATAGCTATGACACCTATATTATCTGGAAACAAAATTTTATACCTAATTACTAACTTTGGATTGAAAAAGATAACTGAAATTGGAGTCTCTAATATTAATGATCTGATATTTAAAGCTCATGGATGTAAGAAGAGGAGCATCTTTTGGGATTTGACATACTGGAGCATGCTACTCATTCGACATAACTTAGATGTCATGCACATTGAGAAAAATATCTTTTAGAAAATGTTTAACTTAGTTATGAATGTGCCATGTAAAAATAAAGACACCTCTAAGTCTAGACAGGAATTGAATGCATAACATCGATGCCTAGAGTTGGAGAAGGCAGAAAGAATGACCAAGTACCCTAAAGCTTGCTTACATGCTCGATAAGATTGGAAATCAAGTATTGTGTGAATGGGTAAAAATGTAAGATACCCAATTGGATATGCATCAAATTTGGCTTGATGTGTGGACATGCAAAAGCTTATGTTGTTTGAGATAAAGAGCTATGATTGTTATGTTTTCATGTAGAGGTTGCTGCAAGTTGCTTTCAGTGAATTGTTGCAATAGAATATGTGGAAGGTACTAACATAGTTGAGCATGTTTTTCAAGGATCTGACTTCTACAATTATTAAAAATGATGACATGACTCAACTAGAGTAATATATCCCAGTTATTCTGTGTAAGCTTGAATGCATATTCCCTTCTAACTTCTTTGACTCTATGGATCATTTGTCTGTATACTTGCCTCATGGAGCACAACTTGCTAGACTAGTGTAATTATCAGTAGATATATCCTTCTAGAGATAATTCTTTGTTTTTATGATTACTTACTTTTCACTTACGCAGATGACCAATGGAGACATATAATGTTTGTACCTTTGTAAGCTGAAAAATAAGGCATATGTTGAAGGTTCAATATGTAATTCCTATTTAGTTGAAGAATCTTCATTATTATGTTCATACTATTTTGAGGAGCATGTACACACAAGACACAAAAGGGTGCTATGAAATAGTGATGTTTGTGGAGAGAATTGGGAGGAAAACGAGAAGACATTATCTATTTTCAAATATCCTGAATGAGCAAATGAACATGCCACGTCGAGGCAACTATCATTGGAAGAGTTTCATGTAGTACATGCCTATATATTGTAAAATTGCTTAGAAGTTAATCAATATAATAAGTATTCCTTGTTGATTGTGACTAATCAACTTTTGCATTTTTTATGTAGTTATCTATAATATGACTATGTAAATTATAAAAATTTATATTGATGAGTTATGTAAACGTCGAGTGGAAATAAATTACATCAAAATAGATACACTACTAAAATAGGAATTCACCTCTTAGTTCAATATATATGTAAGTAATTATAGTATGCCACTTAAAAATTATTCTTTCATACACACACACACACACACATATATACACTCATACTTATACTAACCAAATCACTTTAATTTATATAGGTGAATAAGTTTTCAAATAATATCATGAACACACAACTCAAGGATCTTGCTAAACGACCTTTGATGACCATAAGAACATATCTAGGATATTTTGTAAATGGATATAAATTCCACTCAATGGGATATGGAACTAGAAGAGGCACAATGGATAGTGGCGTCTGCATCAAAGGGTCTAACTATCATCATGAGAATGATTTCTATGGTCAGCTTCAGAAAGTTGTAGAGTTGGAATATCCTGACTAGTCAGTCAAGTGAACAGTATTATTCAAGTGTACATGGTTTGATCCAATACTAAATATTGGGACACGGGTTCATCCAAAATATAAGATTGTAGAGGTAAATACATAGATTTAACAAGTATGAAGTTTTTGTTTTTGCTCAACAAGTGACTAAGGTGTATTATTGTCCATATCCTAGCTTGAGACATGATAGAGCTAGTTGTGGGTTGTTAATAATAAAAGCACGAGCTATTATGGAAATTCCTCAATCATTTAAAATAATTCATCCACCACATGAAGCCCAACCATTCCAAAAGTTATATGGAATTTCATGCAATAGAGTTTGGAACCAACGTCCTTGGTTGATTCCGATGGAGCAGTAATACAAATTGATTTGGAGTTTAACATTGAACTGGAGGATGAATAAGAATTTGAATTTGAGTTGGAATTTGATATAGAAGACTGGATGATAATGATAATGACTAGTGGGTGATTTACATCATGTTCATAATTATTCACATATGTTTTAGGGGGGATTATGTTTTGGGGTGTTTCCCCAGAAAAAATTTATGAATTTGAAACATATCTTTTTAAGTTTGAAAAATAATCAACAAAATATTAAAATATTGAAATTTAGTGCACTCTATTATGTTTATCCTAAACTACCCTTGTCCTCTCCATTGCCCTTCTTCCATTGGTCCTCGCCCTCTCGCATCGAGCTCAATGGAGCTTGGCATCATGCTCTATCGAGCTCCTGGAGCTCGACCGAGAGCACCATCAAGCTCCTGGAGCTCAAACGACAAGCTGGATGGAGCTCCCGGTCGAGCTCCTTCGAGCTACAGGAGCTCGACCAAGAGCTCCATCGAACTCCTAGAGCTTGACGATGAGCTCGATGGAGCTCTCGGTCGAGCTCTAGGAGCTTGGCATCAAGCTCCATTGAGCTTTTAGAGCTCAACTAAGAGCTCAATGACGAGCTCGGTCTAGTTCGATGGAGCTCTCGGTCAAGCTCCAAGAGCTAGAGGGAGCTCCACATCAAGCTTGCTGAAGCTCGACAGAGCTCCACCAAGGAGCTCGTGGAGATGGGTAGAAAGAGAGGGGTGGGAAAAGAGGGGCGAGAGATAAGGGCAGACTGGCCAGGGGAGAGGGGCGAGGGGTGAGGGCATGGTCGAGGGCGTGGGCAATGGGCAAAGGGCGAGGGCGTGGGCAATGGGCAAGGGGTGAGGGGCACTGTGTGAGGGACGAAGGGTAAGGGACATGGACGAGGGCGAGGGACGGGGGCTAGGGGCAAGGACGAGGGAGGGGCGAGTGCAAGTGGCGAGGGTAGGGGAGATGATAGTTTAAGACTTATGAATTTGGGTGCACTTATTTATAATTAGTTTTGTGACTTTTTAAAAAAAAATCAAAATTTTAGTTTCTAAATCTTAAAAATTTCTGGGGAGATTCCCAAAACATAATTCTCCCTATGTTTTATTTATTTGTTTTTTTGATAACCTTGAACTAATATGTTTATATTTTTTACTGCAACCATGTGAGGTTGAGGATCAAAAGAGGCGGGAGGTCATGCTAGAAATTGGGGCGGACATCGTGAGGGTACACTATTTCATGCAGAAGGTCTAGTTAGTACCACTCCACTAGAGGAATTGCTTACCTCTATTTGCCATCTACGGAATCACCTTATTGGCATTTGACTTCATCTATACAAACTATGACCATGCGCTCACTACCAGTTGGCTCTACACCATCGACCATGTTTACACTTGTGACCTTGGCATATGGTAGGACTCATTTGATTGTTAAGCATGTGAGGTAAATGAACACAATATATTGAAATATTTTAGATTATTGTTCTTAAATTTTTTTATTTGTGTGAAAATTGATATTTGCATGCTTTTAGATTTGTCGAGTCTTACCGATGTGCATCTTGCATCACCTTCATTTTCAAGGAGCAGGTTGACATTGAAGGGTATAAATGAAGCACCATCACAAAAAAGGTAAAATACTTTTATTGGGAAGTGTTCAAGATATAACTCATTCACTTATAGACATTATATGTAAAATGTGTTAGTGACAAATTGAATATATGAAGTATTGTGTTTGTTTGATGGGATGTTGTTGGATTAGTTGAGGAGTATTATATAAGTGTCTTATTATATTGCATGTACTTAATATGTTTGTTTTATTAGGTTGGATTATTGCCAGTACAGAGGAAACTCTATCAAATTTTCATAGAAATATCATTATTAATTATTTTAACATTCATATCATATTTTATGAGTAACAATTATGTTTAATTATATAAATATTTTTTTATGTGATGTCGAGATGGAGGGTATCATCAAAGAAACTAGGGAGGTGCTTTCCAAGTCAAGGTTTATAGATAATTTGAATAAGTGGAGGAAACATGAGAGACTAGTGCATGTTCATAAGTCCATCTGGGTAAGGTGGAATGAGGCATGGGGTACTGCAAAGTTTCATGCTTGATTAGAATGAATATCTCTAAACTACCAAACCAAGAAGGCTAGATTAGGCACAAGACCTTCAAGACACATTGGGGGGTTCATTTCATTCTAAGAGCATATTAGGAGGATTGTAAGTACTTAAAACTCTTTTTAATTTTATTTTGATTTGTAAGATCATAATAAATATATCTTCTAATTTTACTAATATTTCTATATATGAGAAAGAGATTGAGAAGAAACCATCCCTTATCTAATCCATAAACAACTACACACTTCTAAGACCATTCATATATCAGTTGACGAGAGGGCTCGTCAAATCGGGGTAAATAAATTAAAAGTATATTATATTACTTCAATTTTTTGTTATACATTCATATATTGTCTGAATATCTATTCAAATTTTGTAGCATGCTGTGCATCAAGAAATGCAATGGATGATGCAAATAGATGAAGGTTTAGGAGAGAACACAACATCTATTGGCGAAGATGCAAGATGCGTACGAGTTGTGGTAGCTGATAAAAGATGACAGCGACTCATATATAGATTAGGTGATTGATCTTCAATGTACACAAGTGGCCCATCTTACCATTCCACTACATGCTCATCTAGGAATGATTTTGAGCTACGTAAGTAGCTAAAGAACGAGGTTTGAGAAGAGGTACGAGAGGGAGTGGATACTAAGGTTAAAGTGCTACAAGATCAACTTGATGAGGTTAAGACTCTACTGAGAGATTTAGCTCAATCAACACAAGTCTCCTCATTAGCTACTGCTCCAAATATGAATGACCCTCCTAAAAATGACCCCACCACAGATGATACTTCCATCGGTGAAATGTGAACATTCCTATTGTTGAATTTTTTTGGTTTATTATATAGCTATCTAAAACATGGGATTTAATACACGTTATTTTGGTTTATGTTATTCAGTGGACATTAGTTTTTGTGATAATAGGATCTTAAATTTTTATTTTTATTTTATTTTGTTCTTATTTGTTTTATGGTTTTAATAATTTAATAATTAATATAAATATAAATTTAGCTACTACCTTAGTTTAGTCACTAAATATATATTATTGTTTAGCAACTAATTTAGTGGCTTAATATATTCTAGTATTATGGAGTGATTAATATGAGGTCTAAGAGTCAATTTCTCAAAAGTTTATTTATGAGAATATCCCATCAATAGAGATCCATAAGTATATAAGTCATACAAGTAGTAAAAAAATATTTTGTTTAGATCTTAATCTCACAAGAATTGTATCAGTACTTTAGTTATTTAATTGTGAGACAATTCATTTCTAGTAAAATAAATATTTAGATTGTGAAACAATCTTAGTTCAGTGAGTTTAATTATTTAATCTATGTGATGAATATATATATTAGCTTGATTTAGGTTATGTCTGGACATATAATAAATATTAGGGTATTGTGTAATGATTTCTTAACCCAATAGCATATAATGCTCACCATTTACTTCATCTCATTTGTGGTTCCCTCATAGCTATCCCATTGGTATATCACCACCAAGACAATAAATTATAATACTCAAGTTATTCATAATCTCATATTTTTTAGGCAACTTTATCAACTATTTTTGATGGGTGTTTCATATGTATATTCTTATTCTCCAACCTCAAGTATCATAAAGATCAAAGATTGACATGATTTGTAAGTATTTATACTATCAACTTCTTAAGAATTATACTCACATAATTAATGTATAATTTTCTAAATTTTACCAATGAGAACCATATAAGTAAAATTAACTCACAAGTGTTCTTGATGAGTCAAAAAGTCATCAATATTTTAGTCAATTTTTGTGGCATGTTCTAATGTTTAGGAAATGGACTTCATAGCTAAAGGTTAAAAAATTACTCTTCACATAGTTTTGTAGGTTTTCAGCTAGAAAATGGAAAGTGATAGTAGAAAGTCAAGAAATTGGTTAAGTCAATTGTTTCGGAAAAAAATCAACTATATTATGATAAAAATCATAAGAAAACTAAAATCAAGTTACAACTAGTGAATGATATTGCAACCAATAACAAGGAGTAAAGATGGGGTTGGTCATGATGTGTTTTTCAGGCACCAAGAAAGGATGATTGAGGCAAGGTCATGATAAAAAAAGTACTATTGCAATAAAAAAGATTTGTAGAAAAGAATCCCAAGACAAAGACTTGGTCATGACATTAATATTTAGTCATGATATTAATATTTGGTCATGATATTTATATTTGGTCATGCCAATAGATTTGATCATGATAACAGAACTTAGTCAAGACATCATAATTTGGTCATGACAATAAATTTGATTGTGACGACAAAATTTGGTCACAACAATAGATTTGATCGTGATAGTAAAATTTTTTCGTTATAATAGACTTGGTCGTGACATCAACATTTGGTCATAACAATTGATTTAGTCATAACAACAAATTTGGTTACATCATCAGAAGTTGGTCATGATAGTGAAACTTGAAAAAAAGGAGATATGAAAGTTGAGAAATAAAAATTTGAAGTTGGGCCAATCATTTTGGATTTTTACAAAATAACTATAGAAGCTATGGCTAATATAGACCATACAAAAACAAATTCTTTTTTGTAAGCAAGGATTCGAGAAGCAACCAAGGTGATTGGTAGCTAATGGTACCACTTGATTTTTTTATTTCTACTTAAGCATAGATTTAGAGTAGAATAGCTTTTATTTGAGTCATTTATTTGGATCTAGAACTTTGCTTGTTAGAAGTATAAATCTGAATAATAATTTCTTAAATTTTATGATGTAATGGTTCTATTGAATTTGAATAGAAATAAATCACATAAAATCTAATGATTCAACTAGGTGCAATCTACACCTTATTCTTCACTATATGTAGTCCATAGGTGATTACAAATCTAAGTGAAATCTTCACTAAATTGATTTTGATATTGAGAAATTTCTTTCTTGTAGAAATCAATGAGAGTTCCTTGGAGCAAAAAGTAAATCTATTGGATTGGTGTGGATTTCAACTACTTGTTCCCCATGTTAGCACTGAGTACCCTTAATTTATTATATCTTGCCCTTATCTTTGGGAGACCCTCTGAGTGATGTAAAAACGGTGAGATTCTGAGGGTTAGTGAACAATCTTAAAGGTGATATGTGAGACTAACAATGTTAAATAAGGGAATCATGCTAGTTCATGTAGAGAAGTCCCATATTTTACTTAGAGATGAGGAAGTGGAGTGATTTTCAAAATGAATAACCAGAGATATTACCTTAATCTTTTGAGTGATCGATGTCTCTGTGTTAGTTTTGATCCAATCATTGGAACATAAAATTTCAAGGATTTAAAGGAAAAGGCACCAACTCTTTGCAGAGACTTGCTACACCCATGTCTTGGGAAGCAAGATACATGCAATCATTAGAAATGGATATGAAGTATTGAGAAAGAAAAATACCTAATTCTTATAAGATAGCTTGAAATATGTGTAACCACTTAGATCTAAGATGTCTAGATAAGAACGGTAGTCTAAGAGGTGAAAGGTGTAGCTATAAAAAGAGATCCAGGGCCACACGATAAATGTGCTTGTTAACTTTCAACTTTTCTCTAGAAATAAGTCATGATAGATACGTGAATTGACTACACCACAACATCTTGTGTTAGTATCAACTTCAACAAGTGAATTGATCTAGTCTAATTTATCATAAGAATTTCATTTAACTTTTTGTTTTGAATTTTAGTATTTGCTTTTTGTTATCTTTTAGTTCGTTGCTAAAAATATTATTTTTAATAGTTCAAATAATGTGAATCTTTAGCAATTAGAGTAGTTGATAATTATATTCTTGTCAATCTTCATGGGAATGATATTTGGACTTACATCTATTTTTTACTACTTGAATGACCTATATACTTGTAGTGTCATAAACTAGATCTAATTATAATATCTATTCAAAGAAGAGTGATTTAGTCTATACAAAAAAAGGTAGTCAAGTTTTATGGCATTATTTTCAGGGATTGAAAGAAATGGTTAAGCCAATATTTAAATAAAAAAGAGAAGTACTTGTCTGAACACGTTTTTTAAAAAAATTTAAATATCACAAAAGTATGATTTAATTGTAGGATCATATGAAGACACTGATCTTTTTGAGCTTCATGGATAATTATATGTAGAATTTTATTTGATGCTATTAATCATTTTCTCTAGATACTGAGATTGAAAGAACACAGAGAAGCCAAAAGAAGATCAGAATTGCAATAACAGATAAAAGAATGGCTTCAATAGTAGAAAAAGAACATGCAGCAAGACCTCCAAGATGAGACACCATGAAATTTTCTGAAGACTAGTCATCTAGGAAGAATATTCTACAGTGAGACAACTAGCTATTGAAGTAAATAACTTTAAACTTAAACTAGCTTTAATCATGATGGTCCAATAAAATCAATTTACAGGTCATCCATTAGAGGATCCTAATGAGCATCTGGGTATATTTTTGAGAATGATCTACACTACAAAGCTGAATGGTGTAAGACTAGAAGTATCAAGTTGTAGTTGTTTCTATTTTCCTTGAGAAATATAGCATCCACATGGTTTGAATCTTTTTCATATGGCTTGTTCAACACTTGGGAAGAGCTGATGGAAGCATATCTTGGAAGGTTCTTTTTCCCATCCCTCACATATAAAAGAAGAGGAGATATCACAACCTTTAGACAAGTGGATGAGAAGAGCCTATATACTAATTGAGAAAGATGTAAGTAGCAGCTAAAGAGGTATCTAATAAATGGAATTGATACAAAGATGTAAATGGATATTTTACCACCCGATGAATTATACCAATATAGGAATAATTGATGTAGCCTAATATGAAGCTTTTAAAAGAAGAAGTGTAGAGAAAGTAAGACAGCTAATCGAAGACCCTAGATACAATATTAAGGCTTCATTTGAATCAACACATAGTAATAGTAAAGCAAAAGTAAGTAGAATGATATAGCTGAACATAATGACTACTAATGAGATCATGCTTAATGCACTCATGAATATGCTAGACAAATAAGAAAGAAGAATAAACTTTACTCATTAAATTAAAGCAATGAAAAGAGATGAGAATAGACATAGTGTTGAGGGTCAATAAGAAGAAAGACTTTATGCAGTGGAGGAGGCAAACTACTTGAATGGATAAAAGAATTATTATTTCAAGCCCAACCCCAATCTGTCAACACACTATACACCAGCATTTAGGAACTATGAAAACTTTTCTTATGGTGGAGAAGGACAAGAGGGTACAAGGCATGGTCAGCATTACTAGCAAGGGTATGCTTCATTAAGGTTTTAGCAACTATAGTAGCAAAGAGGAGAAAATATGATTAATCATTAAGATCAAAAGAAGACCTAATAATTTGAAGAACAAATGTTGTAGTTCTTGGTGGACAATAAGAGGATGCTAAGCCTTAATGAACATAAATTGGTTGAATTAGAAGCTTTCAAATCCAACATAGATTTTTCATGCCAACATAAGTGCTTCCCTAAAAATCTAGAGACTCAAGTAGGGCAATTAGCCATAACATTGAAAGGTCATAATGAAGATGATTTTTCTAGTGACACCAAGAAGAATCTGAGAGACTACATGGTTGTGCAACTAAGAAGCATGAAGAATTGGAGAACTCAAAATTAGATGAAGATAAAAATAAGAAGTATAATTTAGAGAATACTACCGAAAAAATTGAAAGATCGGTTCAGCAGCAATATGATGAAGAAGGAACTAGGAAACCTAAAGAAAAAACTTAGATATTTAGAAATGAAGTTGCATTCTCTCAAAGACTAAAATTGGCTAAAGTAGAAGAGTAGTTCTTCAAGTTTCTAAAGATCTTCAAGAAATCAGCCTACCTTTTTCCAGAAGTAATAGCATAGATGCTACCTTGTCATGTTTCTAATGGATATTCTAAGTAAAAAGAGAAAATTTGCTAAATATGGAGTGGTGAATTTAACTACCACATGCAGTGCAGTCATCCAGAAAAGATTACCAGAGAAAATGAAGGATCCAAGTAGCTTCACTATTCCATGCACCATTGGGGAAGTTGAATTTAAGAAAATTCTTTATGACTCAGGTACTAGTATTAATCTAATGTCTTTGTTTGTGGTTAATAGGTTAAGATTAGGGGAACTATCTCCCACTTATGTTAGCCTAAAAATGGCAGACATGACAATGACTAAACCTAAAAAAATCTTGGAAGATATGCTTATCAAAGTGGGAAAGTTTATTTTCTAAGTTAATTTTATTATATTGAACATATAAAACGACTCACAAGTTCCACTATTGCTAGGAAGATAGTTCCTTACTACTAGAGTAGCCTTTATAAATGTGTAGAAGGGAGGGCAAACTCTTAGGGTTGGAAATGAAGCAATTCACTTCAACCTTGACAAGACCCATGATCAAATAGATATTAATGTTCGTGATGATATATTAGTAGAACTTATTAGTCCTGATAGTTATGAACTAAAAAATAATTGTAATGATCCACTTTTAATCAATAAAAATGAGATAAAATTCTAGTATCCTAAAAATGTTGATTTTGTGACTTCTAATTTCTAGTGTACATAAATTATTTTGAATCAAAATAAACATAGTAGTGAAAATTTTTATAGTAATGAAAAGAAGGCAACTCAACAAAGGATGAGTACAAAAGTGCTTCAGTTAATAGAATTTCTAAACCATCTAAAATTTGCTTTTCTAGAATCAGAAAGAGATAAACTTGTGATTGCTTTTGCTGCATTAATCGATATTGAAGAACAAAAGCTGTTGAAGGTGTTAAAGAAATATAAAGAAGCTATTGCTGTTGAAGGTATTAGTTCATCAATTTGTATGAATAAAATCTTGTTGGAGGATAATGCAATGGCTTTAGTAGAGCATTAAAAAAGACTGAACTCTATAATAAAGGAAGTTGTTAGAAAAGAAGTTCTAAAGTAGTCGAATGCTAGATTTATATATGTAATATCAGATAATCCTTGGGTGAGCCCAGTTAATATGGTTTATAAGAAGGGTGGATTCAATATGATCAAAAATAAAAAAAAATAAACTACAAGAACCATAATAAGATGGAGAGTAAGCCTAAATTATACAAAATTAAACTCATCAATCAAGAAAGATTATTTTTCATTGCCCTTCTATTTTTTTTGATGGATTGTACAAAATTATACAAAATAGGATTGTAGTACATCCTCACTTCTATTTTTTTGATGGATATTTAGTATAAACTAGATTACCAATGTACTTGAGGATCAAAAAAAATTACATTTATTTGCCCTTATGTTACCTTTTCTTTTAGTAGGATATCATTCGGGTTATGCAATGCTCCTTTCACAATTTAAAGGTGCATGCTGTAAATATTCTCCAACTTGATGGAGGATGTTATGGAAATATTCATAGATGATTTATAGTATATGGATCTAGTTTTGATCATTGCCTGTATAATTTGAAAATAGTACTTCAAAGATATAAGGACAAGAATGTAGCCTTGAATTGAGAGAAATATCATTTCATGGTAATATAAGCCATTGTCCTAGGGCACAAAATTCTTTGCAGTTGATTTAGAAGGTGACCAAGCAAAGGTTTCCATAATCAAAATTCTTTTACCTCCCATGATAATTGAAAAAATTAGGAGTTTCTTGGGAGCTTGCTATATTTTATAATAGATTTATCAAGGATTTCTCAAAAAATCAAGACCATTATATAGATTTCTAGAAAAGATACATGGATCAATTTTGATGAATCCTGTCATGCATTTGAACAGCTCAGAACCATACTAATGGAAGCTTCAATCATGGCCACACTAGACTAGAATAGTATATTTGAAATCATGTGTGATGCTAATGATTTTGCAATGGCAGCCATATTGGGACAAAGAAGAAAAAATATTCAGGATAATCTATTATGCTAGTAAAATCTTCAATTAAGCTCTTAAAAATTATTCAACTACTAAAAAGAAGATGTCGGCTATGATATTTTACATGTGAAAAATTTAAACTTTAAATTATGGGCTCTCATTTTATTATTCATATTGATCATATAATAATTAAATATTTAATGGCAAAGAAGGAAGCTAAGCCAATATTGATCAGATGGGTGCTATTACTATAAGAATTGGTTCTTGAAATCAAAGATAAAAAAGGTTGTGACAATGTGATAACTAACCACTTATCAAGAATTAAGCCAACACTAGGAATGAAGATAGTTATGAATTTATTAACAACTTTCCAAATGAGTAGTTATTTCAGCTGTCATTTCTTATATCCTAGTATGTTGATATGGTGAATTACCTAGCTTGTGAAGTACTACCACTAGAATTTAGCTATCAATAAAAGAAAAAGTTATGAATCGATAGTAGATACTACATGTGGGATGACCCACTTTTATTATTAAAAAATGATATCATTATTAGAAGGTGTGTACTAGAAAAATAACAAGGAAGCATATTGAAAGAATGTCATGTATCACCATATGAGAGGCATTTTTTATCGTAGATAATGTGTTTTATTATCTATTTAACTATTTGTTTTCTTGTTTCTCTATTTTATTTAAAAGTGCAAGTAGTAATATGTTGAGAGATTTTTCACATGGCACTGAAGTAATAATGGGGATCCCATTCACTGGTCGATATTTATTTTTCCTATAAATTTGTTATATGCGCAATTTGTTTAGCATGCTCTATTTTTTGTCTCTCTCTCTCTCTCTATGAATTTCTACTATAATATTTGGTTATTAATCTGTAAGCACTAAGTGATTTTCTGATGGATGTAGTTAGTCATGTTGAATGGCTAGAGAACCATGTTAAATCTAGTATTTGAATGTTGTGTGCATTATTTATATTTCTACACAATCGAATAGTTTCGCATAATTATTATCGAGAGATAAAAAATTTTAATATTGTTCAAGAGACAAAATAGCTAACAAAATTCACCAATTAGATTTCTACTAGCCTAATATCTTTAAGGATTGCTTGGGATGGGTCAAGTTGTATGATCAATGTCAAATAATGAAAATATCAACAAAAGAAATGAAATGCCCCTATAAGGCATATTGGTGGTACAAATTTTGATATATGGGATATAGATTTCATGGGAACTTTCCTACCTTCCTATGAAAATGTATACATACTTATAGCTGTTGATTATGTATCAAAGTGGGTAGAGGCATTTGATTTTCTAGTGAATAATGCTAATACAGCAGAGGTATTCATGCAAATTAATATTTTGAGTAGATTTGGAACACCTAGAATTATCATAAATGATGAAAAAAGTTATTTTGCCAACAAAGTTTTTGAGAAACTAATGAGTAAATATGAGATTAAACATATATTAAGTTTGGCATACCATTCTCAGACCAATAGTTAAGTAGAAATTTTCAATAGAAAATTAAAAGGATTTTATAAAAAAAATTGTTAGCTCAAGCATAAAGGATTGGTCTTTAAGGGTGGGTGATACACTATGGGTTTACAGTACTATATTTAAGGCTCCTATTTGAATATTTCCATACTGAATTGCCTTTGGAAACCCTAGTCACAAATTTTTAGAATTAAAATATAATGCAATGTGGGCCATCAAATAATTGAATTCTGAGTTCAAGACTACTAAAGAAGAAATATTAATCCATATAAATGAGCTAGAATAGGTGATAAACAAAGCCTGTGAGAGTGTTATAATCTGCAAGGATAAAATAAAAAAATGACATGATCAAAGAATCTTGAGAAAAGAATTAAAAGTAGGAGAGAAAATTCTACTTTTTAACTACAAGCTAAAACTCATTCCAAGAACACAGAAGTCAAAATGGAGTAGTCCATATACAATAATAACAATATATAACCTTTGGGATTATAATAGTGATAACTAGTGCTAGAGAAGAGTTTAAGGTAAATGGTCAAAGACCTTAGTAGAAAATGAGTTTAGATGAGAGGAAATGTCTATATAGAGAATGAGTTTTGAAGCAAGAAGCAACAAATAGCAAAGATTAACTATGGACATAAAAACTAAGTAGCTTATGGGAGGCAACTCATATGAGTTTTGTTTGAGTGTTTAAATTCATCCGTTCTTATTATTTCTTTTCTTTTTTGTAGACTAGAATTTATTGTTAATGCTTTTATTAATGAATGTTTGTAGAGTTTTATATGATTGAGGACAAATTAGCACATAATGAAAAATTTATCGAAAAAATTCATTATGTCAAAAAAGAACGAGTAGATCGAAAAGGGAGTTTTCTTAAAAGTAAATTTTAAAAAGAGACTTGACTGTGAGTTTGGAGGGCATGAATTTAAAGAAAAAAAAGGGTATATGGTATTTGTTGGGGTGTTTAATTAAAGATTGCATTGTTTGCACAATTAACCAAAAAAAAATATTTTTTTGTTAGTTGTAACAAAATGGCATCAATTGCGATAAGAAATGGAGAAATGAGACTTAACTTTGGTCACAACATAGTTTTTGACACATTGATAATTAATAGAATGGGTAAACTCATGTCACAATATAATTTAGTCGCAACATCACTTTTTTGATGTCAAACAGTTTAATGTCACAACAAAAATTATTATTTATTTGATAGAGTAGATAAAATGATAGAAACTTATGTTATGACCAAAAGTATGAATGTCATGACCTGGCCACTATTTCAAGCAAGTTGTGACAAACAAATATTAAGTTCAAAATGTTATTTTATGTCATGACAAACTTAAGTGTGTCATGACATAAATTGAACGACATTATTTTAAATATAAGGCTAATAATAAAAAATATATAATGACATGCACTGGTTGAAATTAAGTCATGACACATGCACATTAATCTCACTATTCCACTGAGATTAATGTCATGACACACGTACTTGAATTTCAAGCTCGACTTGTGAGCTTCAATTTAAAAATTCTCAACTAATATAATTCTATTTCTATTTCCAGCCCAACAAGTTCATCATACTTTTCAGGTCCTTTGAACTGAAAAACATAGCATTGCTATTTTCATCATGGTAGTTATGATAAACCTTAATTTCAAAACCAAATGGATGAATACTAGAAATTCATCCAAAACCTGGTGGAGATCATGGAAGAAAACAAGCAACAAGGGAAGGAAGTTCAGTTGGAGCTTCCAACAAAGACAAGTTCATGGAAAGAATTAGCAGCTCCAGATGAATCAAAGCCACTTGTACAAGGAAGAGGGAAGAAAAAAAAGAATGAAATGCACGAGGAGTTGAAAGAAGACGGCGAAGCATTCATCTCAAATGAAACACACTCTACATGGCAGACACATTACCCCTAGAAAAATTTTATCTGAGAGATAGTTTGGAAAATGTATCCCATTCTTTGAGAAGAAAATGATGCAATTAGATTGAAGAGTCTTCGACGAGTATCAGTGGCCAAACAATGCTCTTATAGTAAGAGAGTTCTACACGAATTTGGTGGCAATGAAAAAAATTATTTATATCATAGGGGTGTGGGTTTTATTTGGGGAGAACCATAAATGAGTTGTACCAACTTGAGCATTAGAAACATGGGTCAAAGCCCAAAAGGATGATGGATAGCCTAGACCATGACAAAATTATTAAAAGACTGACAAATGAAAAGGAAAATTGAGAGAGTAGAAAGTAGAACGCACTGAGACCATTACCCCGGGTTGTCTTACGGAAGAGACTGGGATTTGATTTTATTTTATTTTTATCAGTTATAGCTCCAACTAAGCATGTATGCCCCTTCAAGGAACCATGAACATCGTTTTTGTCTGCTATTATGGAAGGATACAAATGAATACGGGGGTATTCCTAGAGATCTCGATATTGAGATGCTATTGGGATGGTAGAAGATGATTGATTCCTCACCCTATATTAATCACTAAGTTGTGCTTTGTAGGTAGTATGAAAGAGAGAAGGAGAAAATAAATATGCTCAAAAGTTTCTTCTCTAACTTTGATAGTGGTTGTTAAAGGGCCAAGAAATATAAAGCAAAAAGAAATACTCGAGGCCAAGATTGATTTAGAGGAAAAAGAAACCAGTGAAAGAAGCTCTAAATAGACACCAGAACAAGCCCATACTCCTAACAAGAATAAACTAGATAACATGAAGAGGAATATACTCCTACTCCCATTAGAATTAGGCCTATGCCACTAGAAAAAAGAAGCCCATGTATTCACTACCCTCATTTATAATTGAAAATAGAGAAGTAGGTGAAAGCTAATGAATGGAGGAAACAACCTCAGAGATTAGAGAGATGCTAATCTTCATGAAAAAAGATCTAGAAGAGAGAGAAAAGGAGTATGAAATTAATCAGAAACTAAAGGAAGACACTTGGGAAGAAGAAAGGAGAGATCAGTGATGAAGAGAAGCCTAGGAAAAAAAATGAAACCTAGAGGAAAAAAAATGAATGAATGGAAGATAAACCTATTACTACAAATAAGGTTTAACTTTGACCACATTCTTAAAGGCATAGAGCATCATGGACTTGGAACTCATAACTTTTACAATAGAAAGGGAGCCATAGTTGAACATTAAAATATTAGAACAAGTCAAGGATTTAAATACGTTTACCAAGCACAATTTAAAGAATTTGAAAGGAAAATCAGAGCAAGAGTTGAAAAGTTGCAAGTCAATGATTTATATAGAAGGAAAATATAGCACAAAAACTTGAATATCATTAATAAAAATATGGAAAATATTTTGGAATGTTTGATGGTAGACATGACTTAAGGAACTGCCTGAACTATTAAGGAGGTAGTGAAGAAGAGAATACCTAATATACTCTTCCCTAAATTTGATCACAACTTTTCGACCATGGACTGTGAACCTCCTAATATCATGTCAAAACTACCTCCCAAAAAAAATGAATTTTTAATTATCTCTCAAAATTCATTCTTTCAACCATACCCAAACCATAATAAAAGTCAAGAAGTTCAAGTAATTAAATGATGTGATGCTTTGTTCTCAAATTCTATATTTTAATTTTTGTTATTATGGAGTCTATTTTAATTTACTTGTAGATATCATATAATTCTTTGCTTGAGGACAAGCAAAACTTAAAGTTTGAGGGAATTTGATGAGCCAAAAAATCATCAATATTTTAGCCCATTTTCCTGACATGTTTCATGTTAAGGAGATGGATTTCATAGTTAAAGGTTAGAAAACTACTCTTCTCATGATTTTGTAGATTTTTAGTTAAACGAAAAAAAATGACAACAAAAATCTAGGAAATTGATAAAGTCAATTATGTCACGACAAAATTAACTCTGTTGTGATAAAAATAAAGAAAGAACTAAAATCAACTTTCAACTAGTGGATGATATTTTCAACCAGCAGGAAGGAGGAAATACAAAGTTGGTCAAGACATATTTTTCAGGCACCAAGAAAAGATGATCGAGATAAGGTCATGAAAATAAAACTACTATCATGATAAAGAAAAATTTTAGTGAAGAATCCCAATACGATGACTTGGTCATAACATCAATATTTGGTTGTAACATCAATATTTAATCATGATAACATATTTAGTTATGATAATAGAATTTGGTCATGATAATAGATTTGATTGCGACATCAAAAGTTGCTCATGATATTGAAACAAGAGAAAAAGAGATGTGAATGTTTCTGTAAAGAATTCAAAGTTAGGATGACTATTTTGGATTTTTACAAAAATAACCCTAGAGGATAGGGTTAGCACATACCATATAAAAATGAATTCTTTTTCATAAACAAAGGTTCAAATGTGACCCAAGTGATTGGTAGCAGATGAGACAATTTGATTTTTTTTCTTCTTTCTTTTAGTATAGATCTAAAGTAGAAAAGCTTTTATTTGAGTAGTTTGTTTGGATCTGGAACTTCACTTATCAGAAGCATGAATTTGAACAATGGCTGCTTACTTTTTATGATGTAATGTTCTTATTCAATTTGAATAAGAATAAATCACATGAAATTTGATGATTCAATAATGTGCATTCACCTTGTTCTTTACTATATGTAATTCATAAGTGATTGTAAATCTAAGCAAAATCTTCACCGAATCAATTTAGATATTAAGAAATTTCTTTTCTATATGAATCTGTGAGAGTCTCTTGGAACATAAAGTAGATCTAATGGTTTGATGTCCATTTTAACTTGTTCCCCATGTTAGTATCGAGCACCCTTGATTTATTGTATCTTGCTCTTATCTTTGGGAGGCCCTTTGAGTGATATAGAGAATCTGAGATCCCAAGGGTCAGTGAATAATCTATTAAGAAGATATGTGAGGCTAACTGTGGTAACAAAAGAACCATGTCAGTTCATGTAGAGAAGTTCCAATTTTACTCAGAGATGAGGAAGTGGAGTGATTTTTTAGATGAATCACTAGAGACAACACCTTAATCTTTCGAGTGATCAAAGTCCCCATGTTTGCTTTGATCCAATCAATGGAAGAAATAACTTTCAATGATTTAAAGAAAGAGTCACCAACTATTTATAGACTTACAACACTAATGTCTTGGAAAGCAAGAGATCTACAGTCATTAGAAATGGCTATGAAGTATTGAAAAAAAAAATACTCAATTCTCATTGGACAACTCAAAAAATGAATAACCACTTAGATCCTAGACTTTTAGGAATGCAAGGCAGTCTAAGTAGTGAAAGGTGTAGCTACAAGGAGAGATCCAAGGTTACATGACAAAAGTGCTTGATATATTTTAACTTTACTCTAGAAACAAGCCATTATAGATAAGTCTATAGGAATTGGCTACACTATAGCATTTTGTATTAGTGTTAGCTTCGGAAAGTGAACTAATCCACTCTAATTAATTAGCAATTGAATTTTATTAGACCTTTTGTTTAGAGTTTTAGTGCTTGCTCTTCATTATCTTTTCGGTAGTAATTGAAAACATCCTTTTTAATTGATCAAATAGTGTGTTACTTTAGTAGTTTTGGTAGTTGACAATTTAATTCTTATTAATCTTCGTGGCAATGATATCTAGACTTACATCCATTTTTTACTACTTGGATAACCTATGCACTTGCAATATCATAGATTAGATCTAATTATAATCTCTATTCAAAGGAGAGTAATTTAGTATATACTAAAAAAGGTAGTCAGTTATCACTATATTGTGAATCATGACATACTCATGCATATCATGAAGATTATCTATCACTATCTTCCTTAGTGATGATGTAACTCTCACAATAAAGGTGAACTCCTTAGGAAAATATTCTCAGAATTTATCTCAATTGAGAATCAATTCTTTTAAGATATATATAATGGATTGGAGTGTTAAAGTGTTTATATTAATTACTCATAAATTAATATCCATAACATAATATAAATCAAACTCAATCATCAAAAACAAAATAAAATCATTGTCATATC
The DNA here is from genome assembly GCA_029783825.1 of Sapria himalayana. NCBI lineage: Eukaryota > Viridiplantae > Streptophyta > Magnoliopsida > Malpighiales > Rafflesiaceae > Sapria > Sapria himalayana. The sequence goes on along the minus strand of JAREIK010000115.1, from coordinate 12,116 downwards.
AAATATATTAATTTACACAAATCATAGACCACATACTATTTTGATAAAAATTTTTGAATCTATCATTGTGAAAGGGAGTTTGGGAGTTGAGTCCCTCAACTTTATGAATTGAATTAAGTCTTGTAGTCTTTACTTATTTATGGAATTACTAAGGAGTACAAAATTTGATACAAGGGTTTGTTAGTTTCAATGTCTTTTCTTATTACATTAAGAGAGAGGAAGAAGAATAAAAGATCCCTCTGAATTTCTTTATCTTTTATTTTATACTCGAATGATATTGCATCACACTAAGTACATAGTCGTGACTATCATAAGAAAGTCAGAACTTTAGTATTCATCTTTTAAGCTTGAGGTTATGACTCTATAAAATGATTATTACTATGGAGTTAATCTCAAATTTTCTATAACATAAAATCATAAAACTGGCAACGAAAATGACTTGGGCCTTATGCTTTTGTAGCACAAAATCACGACACTGTTAAGTGGTCATGGCTTTGTTCATTTATCTTCTAGTCCTTCATAAGAATCCATGGCACTAGGAAAGGTTATAGCATGGTGAACTTCTTTTCATATTATTATATAGCCACGATGTTATGAAATAGTCATAACATTGACATTATTTTTTTTCAATCATTATATGACCATAGTGATCAGAAATAAACACATCATTGAGAATGTCTCTCTTATGCTTCCTTGTCCATAGTGCTAGAAAATTTCCATGACATAAAATTTAGTCTTCATACGTCTCAAGTGTTTTTGGTGTAGTGGGTGGACATGACACTGACTTTCACTAGCAATTAGCTCATACTTAAAAGTCATGACTTTGTGTTTCTTTGATGATGAGAATTGTGATATTATGAAATGATCATACTCAAGTATTCTTCTCTATAATATATAGCATCCCACAAGTCACGACATCAAATAATTGTCATGGCTTTGACCTGAGTTAGTTTGACTTTATAACTTTGTATAGCTCAAAAGTCATAGTTTTGTAAAATGATTATGGCTCTGACTTAAGGTTATCAAATTATATTAAAGATAAAATTGTAGTGATAGGAAACATCCATAAACTTTAGAACTAGTGAGGTACTTGGTTATTGTAACATAGAATTAATATCAAAGTCAATTAAATTATATGAGATAAGTATGATTGTGATACCATAATTGCTCCCCTTATATTATTACACGTTACTATAAATTACCAAAATATATGTGAATATTTGATAATTTGAATACTAAATAAACTTCCACATTAAAATAATTGATCATCTTCACGCAATAATATTCTCCTTCATGACACTGAATTTTCAACATCTCAAAGAAATTCTATGACTAGGTTTGAGTGTCATATAGTCTAAAAATAGTAGAGCAACTTCAAGTGAATATGTTGACACCCTAACAGGGTTTATGTTCTCTAGCTACTTGTGGGTATAGGTATTTATATAGTGTCCATTCATGTATGTTGATATAATAATCCTTGGATTATGTACTTGGGTCATGGAATATGTACATTCATTTATGTTGTGGATATAGGTATTTATTATATATCACATGCAAACAAAAAATCCTTGGATAACCTCCCAAGCATTTCTATGTTTAATATCCACAGCTAGACTATGAAAATATATTTTGCTCTATCAAATAACTTTAATATCTATGTTGGGTTCTTAGTATACTATTTAACCTCATTCTTATTTGTTTCTTTCTTTAGTTCTACTTTCATCTATACTTGGTTGCTGGGAATTTTCTTCATTGGATGTTATGCCTTTATTGAATGCCATAACTCCTTTCACTATGCTAGTTTGTCCATTTTCTTTATGGATCCCCAAAATCTTGGCACTAATTACAATTATAGCTCTGCCTTGAAGCTTTTCCATTCTCTCTCTTTCTCGTAACTCTAAAGTTGTGGCACTAAGTAAAGTCATGGCTTTGTATTAAAACTTTTCCTTGCTCTTTCTATTTTATAACTTCAAATTCATTGTATTATACATAGTTATGGCTTTGTCTTTTAGCTTATGATAGACCAATTTATTCTATATCTTTAGAGTCACAATGCTAGGCTCAAAAATAGATGTCTTTAAGCTTTCCTTAACTATTTTCATTATGTAATCTCAAAGTCATGGTATTGTGAATAATTGCATTTGTCTTCAAGTTTTTCTAGAATATTTTTATTCTTTAACATCAAAGTCATGACATTGTACACCTGTACAACCTTGTCTTTGGTTGGTTTCTCCAAAATTTTTTCCAAACTTTATCTTCCTCCATTATTCTCTTAGCTTCATTAGAGTTGTCAACATATGATTCCTCTGAGATCATAGCTTCAAAGAATGTTGCAACATCATAGTAGTTATCTTCTTCAATTTTCTTATTTTACAATTACAAAATAGTTCTTCCTCTTCATATTTATTATATTCTTCACTATCATAACTCTAAAATTATTTATTTACTTTTTATTAGTCATCTTCTTTTAGCAGTAGTCTCATACAAAATCTTTCCTCTAAAACCCCACTTTTTGTTGCATTATAGTATAGAAGAGATTATTGTCTCATTTCATCATTATCAAGACCCCATAAAATATTATAAAAAGTAAACTTTACTTGTTCCTTACTAACACAGAGAGTGAACTTCCCTTTCTTAATGTCGACAAGTGCATATCTCATGACCAAAAATGATCTTCCTAATATTAATGGTACATAATTGTCCATATCTATATCTAATATAATAAAATCCATTAGAAAAATAAATATACTTACCTTAACCAAATACATCATCGATGATTCCATCTAGGCACTTGATAGTCCAACCCACTATTTATAGTGAGAGAGATATTAGAATAATTTTATCAAGATTCAATCTTCATTCAATTGATAATGATATCAAATTTATATTTGATCTCAAGTCACACAATATTTTCAAAAGGTGTTATCTTTAATAGTGCAATGTATAATAAAACTTTGAGAATCCTTTAATTTTCTCATAATTTTCTTTTGAATGATTGTACTATTTTTCTTGATAAAATATTCACAATCTTATATATCTCCAACTTTTTCTTATTACTCATTATGTGTTTCATAAATTTAATGTAGTTTAGTATTTAGGCTTGAACTTTGGCAAATAATACATTCTTTTCTAACTTTTGAAATATATTAAAAAATTTCTCAAAGTATTAAACCAATTTCCTCATTTTAAATCATTGATGAAGCAGAAGGTTTATTGAAAACTTATCTTTAACTTCATTCTGATATTTTTATTTATCTCCATAGCTTTGAGTAACTTCCATTCACTCTATTCCCCCATTTTACTTTTTCTCATCTTTGGGTGAAACTTGGGCTTGTATTTCTTTTAGAGTTATAGTTTTGTTAAGTGTCATAGCCTAATATCCTTCATTCTTTTAATTCTCCTTAGTAGAAATTATAGCATCTTGGAAACTTTTAGTCAGAGCCACAATTTTTGGGAAAATCATAGTATTATTGCCTCCAAAAGTTTTAGAATTCTTTTGTTAAAAATATCTTTATATCTCTAGAGTGTTGATTTTTGGGAAAGTCATGGTACAATAATTCTCAAAAGTTCTATAATCCTTTTGTTCAAATACAGTTGAAACTATATATTTTTTCTAAACAATATATAGGAGTAATTCATTAGATTTACTTTCATATCACATGATAGTTCATGTACTCTTTTACCCTTCATTGTTAATACTAATTACAAATCTGAGTCTTTATATTTTTTATCACTAAACTTATTTGATCCATTTTTACTTCAACTACTATCATCCAATTATCTCAGGTTTCTTTCCTCATTTTCAATTATGCTAAGATAGTCAACATCCTTTCATCTAATTTTGAATTTTCTTCTATTTGTGAAAGTTGGCCATAAAATATTAGGTGTCGAACTTTCTTAAATGGGCTTCTATCCTTGCTTCAGTTATAGTGAACTAATCCAACTACAACATTTTAGCTTGTGTTATTTCAAATGAATGAATCATTAAAAATTGATAGTTATTTTTTGTTAGCTCCTCAAACAAATAAAATACCTTATCTGGTGATTTATTCTTTTCTTTTGATAAATAATAACTTTCATTACCAAAAATTCTATATAACTCACAGTAGTTTCAAACTATTACATTCTTTATGGAAAATAATGTAAATTTTAGTTTTAATCTTCCTAACTAAAAATTCTGTATTTTGTGCTTTACTTCATGTAATCTTCTATTTCTTTTGTGCCATATGTGGTACACCGTAGCTATGAATGAGGCTTTTCGGAGATTATTCTTTGGAGTTTCGACCAAGTATAACTTCTTGATGGCTTAAAAACCCAAGGAGATTGAACTTGCAACTTCTTTGAAATCTTCCAAGCTTTCAATTCTTCTATAATATACCTAGAATACCAACATTCGAAAAAAAATGTGGTTAAAAGTTTCTGCATTACTGTAGAATTCGTAATTGGCATTGCTTGCAGCTTATAAAGCTTTATCTTTTGTCATGCATCTCTTATGCTTGGCAATCCATTAATTAATGACATGTTTAGGAATGTGATTCTTCATCCAGATTGCTTTGGTCCAAGATATAACTTTTTTTGAATCAAAACCGAATAGAAAGTGGTAGGCAATGGAGATGATCCTGCTGCTTTCACCCCATGTGGTCAATAATAATTCAGAATGTTCCTTTGACTCGGCTTTAGAGAGCAAGATATCCCTAATGAATATTAGGGATTTTCAGAAAGGAAAGTCATCCTTCGATAACCAATACTCCCAAATGCTTAGAGAGTTAATGTAGAAGTGGTGGATCCACTTGTTCCAGAGGAAGTCCTTCCTATTTATTCACCAGAGTTTTAAGGAAGAAGCCTTGTTCCAAATGGAAATGTCAATGATACCAAGGCCTCCTAGTTGGGTGGGCAAGCACATTTTGTTTCAAGAGACCTTAGGTTTATATCTCCCGATAGTTGCCCCCCCATCCACCATTAAATCTTCTACAAGCTCTCTTAATTGAATTGATAATATAATTAGAAAGGAGAAACACTGAGAACCAGTATCCCTTAATCTCTTGAACAACTGTGTGTAGAAGCTCTAGTCTGCCAAAAATATAAAGAATTTTTCCTGGTCCATTAATGGATGGTCGAGGTAATTTTGCAAGCAAAATAAAGAATTGAGAAGAGATTAATCGACTAGACGAGAGGAGAACCCCAAGAAAGGTAAATGGAAGAATGCCTTGTTTAAAGAAGATATTCAATTTGGAGGAGTTCACGTTCAAGCCGGATATGGTAGTAAATTCTTTGAGTGTATTCAAGATTAAGTAGATAGAAGATGTATCTCCTTTAGAAAAGATGATAAGATGATCTGCATACATTGAGTAAGAAATCTTGAAGGGAGCATATCCTGGATGAAAAGAGAATTGGTCGCGAGATGTGGCTATCAAATCATCTTGAGATGTACTCCATGCAAATGGCAAAGAGGTAGGGGGAGATGGGAAGTCGAGGCCAACAAGAACTTTAATTAGGATGTTTTATTTCATAGTGTCAAAGGCATTCTGAATGTCAATTTTGAGGAAGCATTGCGAGAGAAATTTTTTTCACCTATCTTCTGCTCAAGCATTGAGCTAAAAGATAATTATCTGATATTAAGCACCTATTATCATTAGTCACTTGGGCACGATTGATTATGTCACCCAACACCAACTTCAACCGAGACGTAATAAGTTTCGCAATGATTTTGTAGACTACATTGTAACATGATATTGGCCTATAATCCTTAACCATGGTTATATGTGAGGATTTTGAGATTAAGCAATATACACATGGTTGATTTGCCGTAGCATCCTTCTAGAGTGAAAAAAGCTTGTCAGGGCATTAATCACATCATCTCCAATATATATCCATGATGCTTTGTAAAATTTTGCTGTGAAGCCATCTGGTCTAGGTGACTTCGAATCCCCCATGGAGAAGGCAACATTCTTATTTCTCCTGGAGAGAAGGATAAAGAAAGTAAGTTGTGATCTTCATCTTTAAGTTTCAGGCCATTTGCTATTATGTGTTCGTTTATACCCATTCTAGTGTTTGATGACCCCAATAACCATTTGTAGTATGAGAGGAATGCTTTAGCAATATCATTTTTGGATGTCGCATAGTTCCCATCATCTTTAACAATAGAAACTATTTTACTTTTTTACACCTTGGAATTAGTTAATGCATGAAAAAATTTCGTGCATTTGTCGCTTTCCTTGAGGTATTTTATCTTAGCCTTTGCCTAAGAAAAGAAAGTTTGCATTCCTCTAATCTTCTCAAGTTGGTTTTAAGCTCCACTTTCTCTTTTTTTAATGCTGAATTTGGGTATTTTAGCATTCTGGTTTGGACAGAATTTAAAGCCTCTTTGGCTAGAGATACCCTTGTAGTGATATGACCGAGATGCTTATCATTCAAGTTCCTAAGAGGTGTTTTCAACAATTTCAATTTTTTAGCTATCTGAAACATCTTTGAACCGGCAATTTTGTTTTCCCATATACTAAGCAACAGAGAGATAGAATTATTGTGGGAAAGTCATATATTGCAGAATTTGAAGAGGACCAGTCTCCCTTTATTTGCATATTCAGTGGACATGTGTATGAGGCAGTGATCAGAGAAGACTCCAGTGGCTAGAAATCTAACATGAGAATCGAATTGGAGACTAGCCATTCGATATTAGCCATTACTCTATCAAGTTTGCTTGAGACTCTTCTGTTGGTCCAAGTGAAATAGCTCCCGGAGGAGAGGAGATCCTCCATGCTTATATGTGAACCATATTCGAGAGTATCTTGGCACTCGTAATTGGTGACAATTCTACATTTGACATTGTCTAATCCTGATAAGGGGGGGTTGAGATCTTTTATTAGGATCCAAGGGAAAGATCCATCTCTTCCTTGTTCAAATAAAATTTTCCATATACTTCTTTTACTAATGACTGAGTGGAGCCCATAAATAATAATTAGTCTGAAGAATAATCTTTTCTCCATGTCAGTTACTTGAAGATAGATATGTTGAGATGTGCAGGAGAGAGAATTTATGCTTATAGTCTGGCTGTCCCAAAGGACAAGCAATCTTCCATTGTTATGACAAGAAAAGTTGTCCAAGACATTTAGTCTTTTAAACTTGGTTTTCATATGCAAGGCTAACTTTTTGTGGCTAAGCTTGGCCTCTTCAATAACAAAGATATCAATGGAATAGGCATGTAAAAGCCTGAGTACTTTCTTATGCTTGAAGGGACCATTAAAACCTCTTAGGTTCCAGTAGGTGATTTTCATTAAATAAGATGTTCTACACTTTTCCTGTTCTACATATGCAGCTTTTCCACTGGTGAGTTTTTATATAGAAAGTATTCCGTAGCACACAAATATTCTCCAAATAGTGCCCATAAGTGCTAGAATACCCACACAAAGTCTTCACCTCACAATTCTCAGTGTACAACAAATTATACATATCCACTGCAATTATTACATAATGATATACAAAATCAAAATTTCTTACAACCACCCTTACATCAGAAATCTAAAAAAATAATATTATCTTTAAATCAGAAATTCAAGAAAATAATACCACCCTCATCTCTAAATCCCAGTGACGTGTGGTAGAGAGCCCAGAAAAGACTTATTACATTCATGCATTGTTATTTTCACTCGACGTTTGGTATTTGAGCTTTAAAAGTTTTTATCCACATACCATGAGTGGGTACCCTCTTGGTGCCCAAATGTGCTGGAATTTTACCGAGCTCTTAACTCACCACCCAAGTACATTTCAATACATTCCTTTCCATTACATTATAGACCCTCGCCTCATAGTAACAAGATCCCTCAGTCTCCTCATTATTACACAGTATTAATGGTAGAATATGCCCTTATTACAGACCAGAAAACTCCTATCTCACAGTGCCAGCGTGTAAATTATCCCAAGAGAAGCTCCACAGATTCATCATAGCAAATTTTAAAAATTACCACTTTTTCATATTATATCTGTGAGAGTCTTTGTATATCTATCTAGAGAAGACCATAACAAAAATTTGACTACTGCAAGGCCTTTGTCGTCGATATGAAGCATGCTGAGAAGGGCCTCAGTAGAGAATTCTTCTCGTGAAGATGCTTCTAGGAAGCCGTGAGGTGCATCTCCCATTAATTAATTATAAACTCATCTTCTTCTAGAATAACACATAATACCAGATACGTGGATGCATCCCGGTGGGAGTGTTTAAGTTTATAGAGGAAACATACAATCAAGCAACCGATATGGATTGCCCAAAAGGTCCTAACTCCAAATTCTTTTTTGTTTGGACTTTTGAATTTTTATCTACGTAACATGCACGAGATACCCTGTTGGTGCCCAGATGTGCTGGAATTTTATAGGGCTCATCACTCACCACCCAAGTACATGATATAATAGGCTCTTTAAACAAGTATAATAATTATAGATACATTTGATTCCATTACAACCCAGAGAACCTAAACCCTCACAGCGAAAAAGTTCCTCGTTCTTCACATCATTGCATAAATTTACATAGTAAGAATAAGCCTTTAAACCCACCCTTAGAAACCAAAAGCTTTTATCTCACTGTGTCAGCATGTAAGTGATCATGAGAGGAGCCCCATATATCATCATACAGGCTTGGATTGATTACCACTTTTTCAATTTTATTTCTGTATCTTTATGTTGTCTAGGGAGGACCATGTGATTAGATTGATAGCTGTAGGGGCTTTCGGTGCCAACATGCTGCATGCCAGGATAAAGTGAGGATGCGTCTTCTTTCCATTTGCTTGGGAAATCGCTATCATCCGGAATAGCACATAGTTTTGAACGCATAATTACATCCCACAACATTTGTTGTTTTAAAAGATAGTGTTGATGCACACCTTCAAGCAACCAGAATTAGTTTGCCTAGTAGGGCCTAAGCCAGTCTCTTTTGATAGTAGTAAATGTGGGACATTAAATCTCTAATGGCATAATACATTCTTGCCTGGGTGGCTACATTACAAACATTTCCACTTACATTAGAGCGATTGTGCACTGCTCCTTGGAGACTTTTTTAGGACATAAAGGGAAGCCTATACAAACATCCATGGTGTATTTCCAGCCAATCATTTTAAAATCCAGGCAACGAGGGGCCGGCCTGTTTTCCCCCACTAGGTGCAACACACAAGAAAAAAAAGTCTGCAACACATGAAAATACACCTAGAGGTGCCCTCACCTCTCCCCACAAAATCCCTTAGGAAGTATGTTTGGAGGAGAGGATTTGTTCTTCTCCTTTCCAGCCTCCAAACTTCCATAAACAGTACCGCCAAGAAAAATAAAAATAGAAACAACAAAAAATTTTAGTTCTTCGGGTTAGACTTCTGCCTCACTGTCCAAGGGGATGAGGGCCTCTAAGGCTTCTCATACAGGCCATGCAGGGTAATGCCCTTAATTATTTGTTCTTTGATTTGGCCTTGTTTAATGAGAATCGGAGAGGGGACATCTCTGATATTCAAATCCTTCTTTTTTTTCGAGCTTTGACTGTTGAGAAACCCTCATTGTCCACTTTTGCCTGGCTGGGAGAAATTTCTTCTCCTCCTGGGTAGGCGGTGCCCCTTCCTTAGCTATGTCCTGATGGATCAATTGCCCCTCCTCTGGAGGTAAATTCTTTTTCTTCTTCCATTGGACTGGCTGGTCTTGTAGGGGTTGCTGGAAGAGCTTGTTCTGCTTCCTCTGTTTTTGACTAACCATTCGGCACCCTATGGTTGTGTGTCCAAGAGTAGAACAATATTTACAAAAGGAAAGGCGATTTTCATAAATAATAGGCTGGCAGATTTTTGACCCATCCGGGAATTCAAGCCATATCTCGTCTATTAATTCACCATTTAGATCTATTTCAACTAGGTCCTTTGCAAATGCAATTTTGGAAGTGTTGATGTTGTTGACTTGTCTATGTGTAGTGGTTGCCCAATACAGCTTGTGGCTTTGCTTAGTCCCAATGGATTTCATAAGTGTAGTGGAAAGTTTGGTAATTTTATCCAAACTGGGATTTGGCCATCTCTTTTAGCTCGTAGGGGAAGCCACCTAGAAGGGGCTTGACATATAGGGGTCTCCCATAAACCAATAATGGGCCAGCATTAAGTATTTACCCTACTTCCTCCAAGCTTCCAAACTTGAAAACAAGCCATCCACTCGGATGTTGGATGACTTGTGGAGTTAGATTCCATTGTTCTTCCATGAATTTCTTTAACACCAATTTGATGGGACTTTTAGTTACGAAGTACCCCACTAGGCAATTTTTCCAGTTTTCGACACCATGGAGAAGAATAGTTTCTTCAAAGACAACATTGGCAGGGCTTAGGAGGGATAAAAAATAGCTTTGAGATATTGGTAAGGGCTCGGTTTCCAAAGAATTGGCTACTCCATGGAGCTTTATTCTGCTCGAATGTTTTAAAAGGTCTGGAGGAATTCATAACCCCAATATTCTGTAGTTTTGCAGGCTTGTCATAATTTAGTTCAGGGCCAACCTCTGCTTTTATGTTATTAGAATGCAAGGCTCGGAGCTTGTTTTTGTTGGCATTCTAGTTTGTCATATTTCTAGAGTACTCTATGAGAACTAAGTCTTTACCCTTCTTTAGGGCGTCATCTAAGGTAGGGGTGTTAGAAGATTCACTATTCAAGTCATTATGGGTCATGATAGTTCTCATATTATTGGTCTTTGGCATATCATTACTAGAATTTCTAGAAGTATCATTCAGCAAGGAATAATTATGAAATCCTTACATGAGGCATCATTGAGATTGTCAGTATCAAGGGAAACATCATTTATCAAATAGGGATTACGGATATTATCAATGGCAGTATTGTTCATATTCAAAATCCCATTTGAAATATTATCCAGTAAAGAAGAATCAAGAAACCCATCACTATTAGCATTTGGAAACATGTTACTCGAGTTATCATTCGCACTAATATGAGAAGAATCATTTGGCATGGGATAATCACAAAAATTTTCATTTTTTAGTTTAATAACATGAGTTCATTGCACGAAAACCGATGAAATAGTCTTGTGCTAGACGAATTATCATTGAATTCATTTGAAGATTCTAATATGGTGTGATTTTCATATAAAACTTCATGAGGCACAACATTTTCTGTTGATAATCCAGTCTCCCCATTGTCACAACCAATTTTACAAAAAATATCATGTGCCATGCGATGAAGAAGAATAAAGATGGAGATCAGGCAGAATAATATTCAGTTCTAGAGAAATTTTACCGTATATCATTTTTTGAGAATTTTCATCATCAACAACAAATTCTATCATACTTGAATCATTTTCGGAACATAATGCATTTTCGGATTCGCCTGGGGAAACATCAGCAAATCCATGAGTTTGTAGGACTTTTTGAGAGTTATCGGGAGAGGCAACAAGAATAACTAAGGTTTCTTTGGGCCTATTATATGTGCCGGGTGGTCTCGTAACCCCCATTAGATAATATCTAAGTTACAGACACTTAGAAAAAACATGAATTTGCATGATTCTAACCCTAACAAGGCTTGAATTTGCAAATTTTGAGGGTTTCGGGAGGAGAGAGGGAGGAGATAGGGAGGAGAGAAAAGTTTGAGATGGTTATTTATTCATAATTGACCCTTCAGTGGTTACATCAAGCATGCACTTTATCATATAGTTTAACCTATTATAATAGGTTTAGGCTATAAACCACAACTTGAATCCAAGTTGAGGATATCTTATCAATACTCTTTAAAATTATCTCAAGTATCATATTATTATGTTCATTTTGCTAGAATTGACTTATCTCACCTCATAATTCAGATTTAATTTGAGGTAGAAAGAATTTAGTGGGAAAGACTCACTAATTCATCATAATTCTCAATAGAGCCTGAGGTTAATATTGAAACCAACTTTGTGAATTATTACTCAATGAAAATAGAAATAAACATAATCTTATTGCATTCAGGCAACTTCATTCATTTTTATAGTGTACACAGTTCCAAATATTATGATGTGTCAATTGGGATCCTTTAATGCCCTTCCACTATACCAGTGTGAATAAGGCACAAATATAATACTCAACTTCAACCCAAAGTAGTTGACTTCCACTAGTTACTATCAAATAGATAAATAC
>JAREIK010000114.1:437924-508366 GCA_029783825.1 Sapria himalayana | reverse complement strand
ACAAATAGATAAAAAGATTGAAAGACAAATAGATAGATAGATCAACACACAGACATACAGATAGATTGACAGATAGATTGATAGATAGTCAAATAGATAGAGATACATAAAATTAGGTAGATCGACAGACAAATAGATCGATATATAGATAAATGAATAGATTGATTGATTGAAAGTCAAATTGATTGATAGATAGATAGATAGATAGAAAGATAGAAAGATGGAAAGACAAAAAGATAAAAATACAAAAAAAAGATAGATATATAGATGCATAGATAGATAGATAGATAAATAGATAGATATACAGACAGGCAAATAGATTGATTGATAGATATACAAATAGATATAGAAATAGATAGAAATATAGAGAGACAAATAGATACCAGATAGATAGATATGCATATAGATAGATAGATAGAGAGGTAGATTGATAGATAAATAGAAAGACAAATAGATAGATAGATAGATAGTCAAATAGGTAGATAGATAAATTAGCTAATTGATAGATAGATAGACAAACATATAGATAGAATGTTAGATAGATAAATAAACATATATATAGATAAATAAATAGATATACAGAAAGAAATGCAGATAGATATATAGATAGACAAATAGATAGATAAATTAATTTATAGATATATATATATATATATATATAGACACGTAGATAGCAAAAAGTTAGATAGATAGATAGACAGACAAATGATAATCAAATAGACACATATATAGATAGAAAGATAGAGAGACAGATAGATAAATAGACAGACAGACAGATAGATAGATAGATCGATAGATTGATAAATAAATATATAAATAGAGAGATATAAAGATATAAAGATATAAAGATATATAGATATATAGAAAGATAGAAAAAAAGATAGACAAATAGATAGGTAGATAAACAGATATATAGATAGATAGATAGATAGATAGACAGAATGAAAGATACATAGATATATAAAAAGATAGGTAGATATAGAGATTAACAGACATATATTCAAATAAACAAAAAAATAAATAGATAGATAGTTAGATAGGCAGATTGGTAGATAGCCAAATATAAATACAGATAGACAATTAGTCAATCATTTAGTTAGTAAAGCAGGCAGATATTCAGGTAGACAAGTAGAAAAATAGACAAATAGACTGACAAAAAAATTGACAAACACACAAATAGATAGACACACATACAAACAAATAAACAGAAAAACAGATAGACAAATAGACAAATTGATTGACAAACAAATAGATAAATAGAATGCAGAATAAAAAATATATAAATTGTTTGATAAATAGATTAGTAGATAAATTTATAGATAGTTAGATAGACAGACAGATAGATATATAGATATATAGACAGATAGATAAAATGATAGATAGACTAATAGATATACAGATAGATAGATAAATAGATACATAAATAGATAGAAAGATAGATAGAGAGATTGAAAGATAGATGGATACATATTAGATAGATAGATAGAGAGATAGATAGAAATATAGATACATAGACAAATATATAGAAAAATAGAAACACTTATAGATACACCGAAAGACTAATAAATAGAGATACAAAATGGTAGATAGAGAAATTGGTAGATAGATAAAAAGATAGAAAATATAAACAAATTGATAGGCATATAGATAGATTGATAGATAAATAGATTGTTAGACATATAGATAGATATAGAGAATGATTAATTGATTGATAGATTAATGGACAGAGTGATAACCAAATTTATATACAGATTGATATATAGATTGATAGTCAAATAGATAGACAGAATGATAGGTAAATCGATAGACAAATAAATTGATATATAGATAGACAAATCTATGAATAGATATCTAGACAGATTATTTAATAGAAATATAGATAGATAGATCAAAATATAGATAGATAGATATATAGACTAAGAGTTTAAGAAATAGATTAAATGAAAAATTGGCAAATCAGATAGATAGATATATAGAAAGATATACATATGGATATAAAGATTGTTATATAGAAAAATACACAGAAAGATAGAAACATAGATAGACAGAAAGATAGATAGATAGATAAATCAATAGTTAGATAGATAGATTTATTGAATGATAGATAGAATGATAGATAGATTGGTAGATAGATAGATAAATAGATATATTTATTGATATACATATAAATTGACTTATAGATAAATAGAAAGCTATATAGATCGATAGATGTACATATAGATAGGTAGACATATAGGTAGATATATTGATAGATATATAGTCGGATATATATTTAGATAGAAGACAAATTGATAGACACATAGATAGATAGATATAGATAGACATACAGACAGATAGATAGATAGACATATAGATAGATAGATATATAGACAGTTAGATAGGAAGATATACAAATAAATAGATAGATGAATAGAAAGATAGAAAGATAGATTGATTAATTGATTGATTAACAAATTGATAGATATGTTGATATATAGATTTATACACAGATTGATAGATAGATTAATAAATATACATAAAGATAGATATATAGATAGATAGATAGATAGACATATAGATAGATAGTTAGATAGATAGATAGATAGGCAGATAGATAGACAGAAAGATAGACAGATAGACAGACATATAGATAGATATATAGATAGTCAGATACATAAATTGATAGATAGATAAATATATAGATATATAGATAGATAGATATGTAAATAGATACACAGATTGACTTATAGATAGATAGATAAATTTATAGAAGACAAATAGGTAGACATATAGAAAGATATAAAGATGAACAGATAGATAAAAAGATATATAGACAAATTGATATAAAATTTGATAAATTGATTAATAGATTGATTGATAGAGAGATTTAAAGATAGATTGATTTACATATTGATAGGCAAATTGATTGATAGATAGATAGACAAATAGATAAAGATGCAGATAAAGAGATAGATAGAGATATAGATATGCAAATAGATAAATAGATATATATATATATATATACACACACACACACACACACACATAGATAGATAGATAGATTGATTTATAGATTGATTTATAGATAGATAGACAGATATATAATAAAATAAATGGATAGATAGATATATAGATAGAAAGTCTAATATATAGACATATGGATAGAACAACTTTTAGATAAATTGACACACAGAATGATAGATAGATTGATAGACAGTTTATTTGTAGATTGTTAGATAGATTGATAGACTGATTGATAGACAGATTAAAAGACAGAATGATAGACATAATGATATATAGATTAGTATACAAATTAAATGACAGATTGATAGATAAATTGATAGATAGACAAATAAATTGATAAATAGATAGATATATTGATAGTAAGATAGTTACATAGATAGATAGTCAGAATGATAGATAGATAGATACACATATAGATAGGTAGTTAGATATACAGATAGATAGATTATTATATAGATAGATAGAGAGATAGATAGATAAATAAATAGATAAAGAGATAAACAGATTAACAAATAGATAGACATATAGATAGACATATAGTTAGATATATAGATAGTCAAATAGGTAGATAAATAAATAAATAGATAAATAGATAAATAAATATTCAGATAAATAAACATATAGATATACAGATAGATAGATATATTTCTAGATAGATTTATAGATCGAAGGATAGATACATATATAGATAGATATAAAGATAGATAATTAGATAGAGAGATAGATCAATAGATTAATAGATAGATTGATAATGGATTGATATATATTTTGATACATAGATTATTAGAAAGATTGTAGATAGATTTATAGACACAAAGATATATAGATAGATATACAAATTGATAGTTAGTTTGATAAATAGATTGATCGATAGATAGATCAACAAATTGATCGATAGATTGATAGTTAGATTGATTAACAAATTAATAGTCATATTGATTGATACTTTGATAGATAGATTAATAGATAGATTTATAGATAGATAGATAGACACGTAGATAGATAGATTGAAAGATAGATATAAATACATATAGATAGATAGATATATATATATATATATATATATATATATATATATAGAAAGATAGAAATAAAGATAGTCAAAATGATAGATAAATAGATTGATGGACAGATAGATAGACAAATATAAAAATAGATAGATTATAGATAGATTGACAGATAGATAGACATATAAATAGACAATTAGACAGGCAGATTGATAGAAAGATTATTAGATAGATAAATATACAAATAGATAGACAAATAGTTAGATAGGTATATAGATATATGAAAGACAAATAGATAGACAGATTATTAGATAGATAGATTGATTGATTGATATATATAAATATATACAGACATACAGACAAATCGATAGATAGACAAATAGACAAACAGATAGATTGATAGATAGTAAGATAAATTGATATATAGATATGTAGATTTATAGATAGAATGATAGATAGATTGATTGAAAAATTGTTAAGAAATTAAAAGATAAATGTATAGAAAGATTGAGAGTAAGATTGATAGACATATTAATATAAAAATTGATAAACAAATATATAAAGTGAAAGATAGATTGATTGGTAGATAGTAAGATAGATTGATTGATTGATTAGTAGATAGATAGTTAGATAGATAGATATATAGAGAGATAGATAGATAGATAGATAGATAGACTGATTGATAGACAAATAAATTAAATAAATGGAGAGTTTGATAGATAAATTGATAAACAGATTGACAGGCGATTAAATAGATAGATAGATTGATAGATTGATTGATTAATAGATATATTTATAGACAGAAATATAGATAGATATAAAAGTCAGATACACAGATTGATAGATTGATAGATATATAGATAGTTTAATAGATAGATAGATAGATAGATATAAAGATAGTTTGATAGATAGATTGACATTTAGATTGATAGGTAGATAGATAGAATGATAGAAATATAGATATATAGATAGACATATAGATAGACATTTTGATAAATAGATTGATCGAGATATTGATAAATATATTAATATAAAGATTGGTAAATAAATTGATAGACATATTGATTATATAGATTGAGAGAAAAAAATACACATATAGATATACAGTGAGATAGATAGATGAGAGACAAATAGATTGACAATTAGATAGATAAAAATATAGATAGATAATCTTATAGATAGATAGTTAGATAGATAGACTGATAGATAGATAAATAGATACACAGATATATAGACAAATGCATAGACATATCGATAGATTGATAGATAGATTGAAAGATCGATAGATAGATAGATAGACACATAGATAGATAGACACATTGATAGATAAATAGATATTGAGATAGATAGACAAAAAGATAGATCGAAAGATATAATGATAGATAGAAAATAGTTAGATGGATAGATCAATTGATAGACATAATGATTGTTAGATTTATATAAAAATTGATACATGGATTTATAGACATATTTATAGATAGATAGATAGACACATAGATAGACAAATAGATAGATAGATTGTTAGACAAATAGATAGTAAGATAGATTGATAGATTGATAGATTGATAGATATATATATATATTTATTTATTTAGATAGACAGATAGATTGATTTATTGATATACAGATTGATTATAGAATTATAGAAAGATAGATAGATTGATTGATATATAGTTTAATAGGTAGATCGATAGACATAATGATAGACAGATTTATAGACAATTTAATAGATAGATTGATATATAGATTGATTGATTAATTGATTAATTTATTAATTTATTAATTTATTAATTTATTAATTTATTAAATGATTGATTGTTTCAATAATAGATAGACAAATTGATTGATAGATAGATATAAAAATAGATAGACAAATAGATAGACAAATAGATAGATAGATAGACAGATATATAGATAGATAAATGGCTAGATAAATATATAGATAGAAAAATTGATTAAGAAACTGATAGATAAATTGATAAATACATTTATAGTTAGATAGACTTATATATAGATAGAATATATATAGATAGATAGATATATAGATAGAAAGTTAGATATATAGATAGATAGACAAATAGAAATATAAGTAGATAGATAAATACAAAATTAGATTGATAGTTTGAGTGAGAGATTGATAGATAGATTGATAGACTCATAAATAGACTGATTTGTATACAAATAGATAAAAAGATAGATAGATAAAAAGCTAGACTGATAGATAGAAACAAAGATAGATAGATAGATATATAGATTTATAGACAGAATGATAGACACATTGAAAGATAGATTTATAGATTGATTATAAAATAGATAGATAGATAGATACATATACAAATAGAATAATAGATAGATAAAAAAGAAAGATAGACAGACAGAAAGATAGATAGATAGATATAAAGAAAGAAAGAAAGATAGATAGATAGATAAATAGATTCATTGATTGATACATGCATAGACAGATAGATTGATTGATTGATAGATACATAGATAGATAGATTAATAGATAGTATATAGATAGAAGGATAACTAGATAGATAAATTGATTGATTGAAAGATAGATAGATAGATTGATATATAGATTGTTCGATTGATATACAGATTGATAGATAAATTGATAGACAGATAGACAGACAAATAGATTAAAAGAAAGAAAGATAGATATATATATATATATATAGATAGATAGATAGATAGATAGACAAACAGATAGATAGAAAGATTGATAGTTAGAAACAGATAGATAGATAGATATATAGTCATATAGATAGACATATAGATTCATAGATAAATAGATAGATAGATAAACAAATAGATAGATAGATAGATAGTTAGATAGATAGATAAATAGGTTGATTGATTGATTGATTGACACAAATTGATAGGTAGATAGATACAAACATTGATAAGCAAATAGATAGATAGATTGATTGATTAATTGATTGATTGATTGATATATAGATAGATAGATAGACAGACAAATAGATAGATAGATAGATAGATAGATAGATAGACAAATAGATATATAGATACATACATAGATTTATAGTTTGATTGAGAGATTGATAGATAGATTGATAGACTGATACATAGACAGTTAGATAGACAACTAGATATATAGATAGATAGATATATTGCTAGACTGATAGATAGATAGAAAGATAGATAGATAGATTTATAGATCGAATGATAGAAAGATAGATAGAAAGATTGATAGAAAGATTGATAAAATGATTAATAGACAGATTGATATATAGAGTGATAAAAAGATTAATAGATAAATAGATTCATAGTCATATAGAGAGCCAGATATATAGATAGATAGATAGATAGACTGATAGATAGAGAACTAGATATATAGATAGATAGATAGACAGATAAATTGAAAGATAGATAGATACATAGATAGATTGATAGACAAACAAACAGACAGACAGATAGTTATATAAATAGATAGATAGATAGATAGGTAGACATATTGATAGGTAGATTGGTAGGTCTATTAATACACACATTGATAGACAGATTGATAGACAGATAAATAGATTGAGAGATAGATAGATAGATATATATATATATATATATATATATATATTATATAGACATGAAGATAAATAGATAGATAGATAGATATGCTTAAAGAAAGATAGATACATAGTCATATTGGTTGATTTATAGACTGATAAATATATAGATAGATAGATATAAAAATAAAAAGATAGATTGATTGATTGATACATTAACAAATTTATAAATAGATTTATAGAAACATTTATAAACTGATTGATTGATTGAATGAATGATTGATTGATAGATAGATAGATATTTTTATTGATAGAATGGTTGATTGAGAAATTGATAGATAGATCAATTGATTGATTTATAGATAGATTGATAAACAAATTTATAGACAAATTGATACACAAATTGTTAGACAAATAAATAGATAGATAGATATATATATATATAGACACATAGATAGATAGGTAGATAGTTAGATAGATAGATTGACACATAGATAGATTGGTAGATAGTTAGATAGATAGATAGATAGACATATAAATAGATAGAAAGATTGACATATTATTAGATAGATAAATAAATAAATTGATAGACAGATAGATAAATAGATATATAGATAGATAAATTGTTATATAGAAAGATAGATAGATAGATAGACAAATAGATAGACAAATAGATATATAGACAGACATATAAATAGAAAGATAGTTTGATAGATAGACAGATTGATATAAGAATAGATAGATATATAGATATATAGATATACATATAGATATACAAATAGATAGATAGATAGATTGACTGACACAAGATAGATAGATAGATACATATATAAATAGATAGATATACATAGATAGACAGATAGATTGACAAATAGATATATAGATAAATAGATAGATAGAAATATAGAGAGTCTGAATAGATTGATAGATATATTTCTAGATAGTTAGATAGATAAATAGATTGATAGATAGATAGAGAGATAAATAAATATATAAATAAAAAATTAGATAGATAGATTCATAGTATAATAGATAGATAGATTGAAAGAAACAATGATAGTCATATTGATAAATAGATAGTTTGCTATATAGATTTATAGTTAGAAAGATATATAGAATGATAGACATGTTGATTGAAAGATTCATAGACAGATTGAT
Source organism: Sapria himalayana (assembly GCA_029783825.1). NCBI lineage: Eukaryota > Viridiplantae > Streptophyta > Magnoliopsida > Malpighiales > Rafflesiaceae > Sapria > Sapria himalayana. The sequence continues at coordinate 499,674 of JAREIK010000114.1, read as the reverse complement.
AGATTGATTGCTAGATAGATTAATAGGTAGAATGAGAGACAGATTGATAGATGATTGATCAACAGATAGATATATAGATTTATAGATAGATTTAAAGATAAATTAATAGATTGATTTATAGATAGATTGATAAATATATAGATAAATATATAGATAGATAGTTAGATAGTTAGATATATACACAAATAAATAGATTGATAGATAGACTAATAGATATACATATTGATAAATAGATTATTAGATAGATAGACAGATTGATAGATAGTTAGATAGATAGATTGACAGATTGATATATAAATAGTTAGATTGATAGAAAATCAGATAAATAAAAAGATATATTTATAGATAGATAGACAGAAAGATAGATTGAAATATAAAAGATTGACAGATAGATATGTAGATTGATAGATAGATAGATAGATAGGTATACAAATAGATAGATAGAAAGATTGATAGAATGATAAATAAATAAACATATAGATAGACATGTAGTTAAATAGATATATAGATAGATAGACAGAAAGATAAATAGATAGATAAATAAATTTTTATATTGATAGACAAATAGATAGATACATAGATAGATATATATATATATAAATAGATAAACAAATAGATAGATTAATAAGTAGTCAGATAGAAATATAATTAAATAGATTGAGATATAGACAGATAGATTGATAGATATATAGATAGAAAGATAGAGATATAGATAGATACATAGATATATAGATAGATAGATTGATAGACAGATTAATAGATTGATTGATTGATTGACAGATTAATAGATAGATTGATAGATTGATAGATTGATTGATTGACATATATATAGATAGATTGATATATATATATATATATATATATAGCTAGCTGGCTAGATAGATAGACAGACATATAAATAGATTGATATATAATTGAATGATAAACATATTGATAGAAAGATTGAGACTGATTGGTAGATAGATTAATAGACATAATGAGAGAGATATTGATAGATCGATTGTTCGACAGTTTAATAGATAGATAAAGATATAGATTTATAGACAAATTGATAGATAAATTAATACATTGATTTACACATTAATTGACAAATATAAAGATAAATAGATAGATTGTTAGTTAGATATATATGTAAATAAATAGATTGATAGATAGACTATTAGATATACAACATGATAGACAAATTATTATATAGATAGATAGAAATATAGATTGATTGATAGATTGATAGATAAATAGATTGATTGATAGAATTAGAGATAAATAAAAAGATATATATATATATATATATATATATATATATATATATAGATTGAAAGATAGAAGATAGACAGATAGATCTGAAAATAGATAGATAGATACAAAGATACACAGAGAGATAGATACAAAGATACACAGATAGATAGATAGATATGTATACAAATAGATAGAGAGAGATTGATAGATTGATAGATTGATAGATAAATAAAAATATAGATAGACATAGTTAAATAGATCAAAAGATACATAGATAGAAAGATAAATAGATAGATATATAAATTTTTAAATTGATAGAAAAATATATAGATAAATAGATAGATACATAGATACATAGATACATAGACAGATATATACATAAATAGATAAACAAATAGATAAATTAATAAGTAGTTAAATAGTTATATAGATATATAGTTTGAGAGATAGACATATAGATATATAGAAACATAGAAATATAGATAGATATATAGATATACAAATAGATAGATGGATTGGTAGAGAGATTGATAGATAGATTAATAGATAGATTGATAGATAGACATAATGATAGATTAATTGATTGACAGATTGATTGATAGATTTATAGACATAATGATAGATAGATTGATATATAGATTGATAGACAAATTCATAGGCATTTAAATGACAAATTAATAGACAAATTGATAGACAAATAAATAGAGAGATATATAGGCAGATAAAAATATAGATTAATAAATATTTAGATATATAGATACATAGATAGATTGATAGATAGAGAGACAAATAGACAAATAGGTATATAGATAGATAGATAGACATACAGCTAATTGATAAATAGATAGACATATAGATAGACAAATAGAAAGAAAATAGATAGACAAATAGAAAGATAGATAGGCAGACAGATAGGTAGTTAGATATACAGATAAATAGTAGATAGATACACATATAGATATACATATCAATAGACAAATAGATATATAGATAGATAGATAGATAGATAGACTTGACAGATAGACAGACAAATAGACAGACATACAAATAGATAGATAGATATATATATATATATTTATAAATAGAGAGAGAGAATGATTGATAAATATACAGATAGATTATTAGATAGATATACAGATAGATAGATAGATAGATAGATAGATAGATAGACAGATAGATAGACAGATAGATAGACAGATAGATAGACAGATAGATAGATAATGAGATAGATAGATTGATACACACACACATACTTACATATAGATAGATAGATATACAAATATATTGATAGATACATAAATATACAAATAGATAGATAGATAGTCACATAGATAGAGAGATAGATAGACATATATATATATATATATATATTAGCTAGTTTGCTAGATAGACAGATAGATAGAAATATATATATACACACACATAAAGATAGCCAGTCATGAGAGATTGATGGATAGATCATTATAGAGCCAAAAAATAGACGATCAAATTAGTAAATAGATAGATAGATAGATAGACTGATAAATAGACAGACAGTCAGTCACTTAGTTTGCTAAGCAAGCAGATAGTTAGGTAGGCAGACAGACAGACAGACAAATAGAAAGACAGATAAACAAACAAATAGACAAACTTATAGATAGACAACAATTAGATAGATAGATAGACAGTTAGATAAATAAATAGATAGATAGAAATAGAGATGCATACACAGATTTATAATCAGATTAATAGATAGATTATAGGACAAATAGATAGATAGATAGATATACAAAAAGATAGATAGATAAATAAATAGATAGATAGATAGATAGACATATTGATAAATTGATAGATATATAGACAAATAAGTATATAGATAGATAGACATAAAGATAGATAGATAGACAGATAAATAGTCACATAAATAGATAGATAGATACATAGATATATGGATATATATACAGATAGATTGACAGATAGATAGAAAGAATGATAGGTATATAGATAAAAAGATAGATCGATACATACATACATTCTTAGATAGATAGAAAGATATATATATATATATATACATATAGATATACATAAAGATAGAAAGTTAGACAAATCGATTGAGAGACACATAGATAGACAGACAGATAGATAGATAGATAGATAGGTAGGTAGGTAGGTAGGTAGAAAGATAAAAATACAGAAAGATAGAAAATAAGAAAGATAGATAGATATATAGAGAGACATAAAGATATACAGAAAGATCAACAAAAATATAAAGAGACAAACATATAGATAGATAGATAGATAGATCTATATATAGATATGTAGATAGATAAATAAATAGATATTCATATATATAAATCGATAGATAGATAGACAGATAGTTACACAAAGAAACTAATAATAGAAAAATAGTGAGATAGACAAAAAAATTGGTAGAAAGATATAAAGATAAATGGAGAGTTAGATAAAAAAATAGACAGATTAATAGACACATTTATAAACACATTGATAGACATATCGATAGATAGATAGAATGATTGATAGATTGACATATTCATAGACATATTGAAAGACAAATTCATAGACATAATGATAGACAGATTAAAAGAAAGGTAGATTGACAGAATGATAGTCAGATAGATAGATAGATAGATAAATACACATATAGATAGACGATAGATAGACAGATATATTGATAGATTATTAGACAAATATATAGATAGATAGATAGATAGATAGATAGATATAGCAAAAGATAGTTAAATAGATAGTCTTAGAGATAGACTGATAGATAGACTGATAGATAAATAGATAGATATGTAGATATACAAAAAGATAGAGATATAGATAGAAAGAATGTTAGACATTTTAATAGATAGATATATAGATAGATAGACATAAAGATAGATTGTTAGACAAATATGTAGATAGATTGATAGTTAAATGATAAATAGATTGGTAAGTAGAGAGATTGACTGATAGACAGACAGACAGATAGATAGATAGATAGATATACAAAATATAGAAATATAAATAGACAGAAAGAAAGACACATTGATAGATATAAAAATAAATAAATAGACAAAAAAATAGATAGATAGATAGATATACAGATAGATAGTCTTATAGATAGAAAGATTGTTAGACTAATAGATAGATTGATTGATATATAGAATGATAGATAGATAGATAGACAGATAGATGGATAGATAGCTACAAAAACATATATATAGGCAGATAGATAGATAGATAGATTGAAAAATAAATAAATAGATAGACAAATTATAGACATATTTATAGATAGATAGACAAATAGATAGACAGATAGATTGATAAAAAGATAATAGATAGATAGTCATATATATATATAAAAAGATAGAAAGATAGATAAACGGAAAGATAGACAAACGGAAAGATAGTCAAATAGATTGATAGGTAGATATATAGATAGATAGATAGATTAATCGATAGATAGATAGATATACATATAGATAGATAGATATATATAAAATGATAGACAAATAGATAGATTGATATATAGATAGATAAACAAATAGATAGATAGATAGATAGACATATAGTAAATAGATGGATAGATAGATATATATATTGATGGATAGATCGACAAATATATTCATAGATATATAGACAGATAGATAGACATATAGATAGATTTAAAGATAGACAGATAGATACATAGATGGATACTACAAGAAATTGTTTGTTTTGCTATGGAAATTTAGTTAGGCAAATAATTCCAAGCTAATTTGTGAAGGATTATCTAAGGAATAGCAATAGATGTTTGATTTTACTATGAATGAAAAGTTTGTGATGGATTTGTGATGGATTATAAATGGAAATTTTCTATTTAAAAATATCTCTAGCTAGTATGTTATAGATTTAGGCACAAAGAAAGGTGCTAAATTTAGCAACATCTTTAGAGCTGAATCTTCCTTAGTTAATTAGATCAAGATAAAATCCCTCACTAAATCATTATCTTGAAAATATATTTACAATTATATATTTATAGCAAGTGATTACTCCTTAAATAATAATTTTCACAAAATATATACATTTAGCTTTGGAATTTTTGCTAGCAATTTTTAGATAGACAAATAAATAAATAGATAAATAGACAAATTATAGACATATTTATAGATAGTTATACAAATAGATAGACAGATAGATTGATAAATAGATAATAAATAGATAGTCAGATAGATATTTACAAAGATAGATAGATAGATAGACAGAAAGATAGACAAATAGTTAGATAGATAGATAGATAGATAGATAGATAAATAGATAGATCAATAGGTAGATACACAGATATACAAATAGACAAATAGATATACAAACAAACAAACAAATAGATAGATAGATAGACAGATAGATAGATAGATAAACAGGTAGATAGATAGATAGATAGACAGATAGATAAACAGGTAGATAGATAGATAGACATATAGATAAACAAATAGATAGATTATTAATTGATATATTTATAGATATATAGACAATTATATTCATAGATATATTGATAGAAAGATTGACATATAGATAGATTGAAAGATAGACACATAGATACATAGATAGATACTAAAATAAATTGTCTATTTAGCTATGGAAATTTATCTAGGGAAATAATCCCTAGCTAATTTGTGAGGAATTATCTAGGGAATAGCAAGACATGTTTAATTTTAATTTTAATGACAAATTTGTGATGGATTTGTGATGGATTATAAATAGAAAATTTTTATTTAAAAATGTCCCTAGCTAATATTGTCATAGATTTTAGCACAAAGAATGATGTTGGGTTTAGCAATATCTTTAGAGATGAATCTTTCTTAACTAATTAGATCAAGATAAAATCTCTCACTAAATCTTTATCTGAAAAATTCTTTTTACAATTATTTATTTATAGCAAGAGATTATATATTTATAGACATATAAATAAACAAATAGATAAATATATAGATAAACAAATAGATATATAGTTATATTGACAAATAGATAGATAAATATATTCATAGATATATAGATAAATAGATAGACATATAGATAGATTGAAAGATAGACAGATGGATACTACAAGAAATTATCTGTTTAGCTATGAAAATTTAGCTAGGGAAATAATCCCTAGCTAATTTGTGAGGGACTAGCTAGGGAATAGTAAGAGATGTTTGATTTTACTTTGAATGACAAATTTGTGACGAATATGTGATGGATTATAAATGGAAATTTTTTATTTATAAATATCCCTAGCTAATATTGTCATATATTTTGTTACAAAGAATGGTGCTAAATATAGTAATATCTTTAGTGATGAATCTTCCCTAGCTAATTAGATCAAGATAAAATTCCTCTCTAAATCATTATCTTGAAGATGTTTTTTACAATTATATATTTATAGCCAGCGATTAGTCATTAAATAATAAATTTCACAAAATATATACATTTAGCTTTGGACTTTTTTCTAGCTATTTACTTCAAGATTATTTCCGTTGTTAATCTATAATGAATTAATATATATATATATATATATATAATTTGTTTTAATATTTGATATTTTTTTGTATATTAAAGGTTCGTCATGGTATATGGATTATGGATTCTTGATAGATGCCTTCTCCTCATATAATTATAAAAATAGGATATTATAAATAAATAATTACAAAAATATAAAAATAGGATATTATAAATAAATAATTACAAAAATATAAAAATAGGAATAAAAATTTATATTAAAAAAGCCTAAATTAACTATTTGTTTGAATATTAAATTTTAAAAATATTTAAAAAATAATATTTGATTTAATTAATAAAGATATTTAAATATATGTTTTACTAAAAACATAAAATAATTAATTATTTTATTATAAACTATTTTTAAAATTTTTGAATTAATAAATGAACATACATAATTATTTGTATTAATAAAAAACTACAATTATAATTTGTATGATTATAATAAAATATTTACAAAAAAAAACTGAAATAATGAATAAACATGTAATTATTTATTTTAATAAAACTTAAAAAAATATTTTTATGATTATAGGAATCTTTAAAAAAATATTTAGAAAAATATTTGAATTATTAAAAGAACACTTCAAGTGTTATAAAAAATATCTCTATGTGCTTATTAAAAGAACACTTTAAGTATTTTTTTAGAGTTTCAAAAATTTTTAAAAAAAATTACTAATGATATTTTTTTGTCCTAAATATACTTAAAATAGTTGTTTGTCTTATTAACACAATTAAAGAGTGCTACCAAACTAACCCTAAGTTGATTTGAATTCAAGTTTTATTTTTACCCCTACTTAAATTTATAATAAGTAAACCATTGTGTAATACTTTTAATATTAACTTTTTTATATTCCATTCTCAATAAATAATAAATAAATCATTTTATTATCTTCTCATTTTAAGTTAATTTAGGATTTTTATAAATTATAAAATATATCAAATAATATGAAATTTTATGCCTTTAAATTTATTTCATATTATATTCATAAAAATATATGAATTCATTACAATTTATAATCATTATATATATATTATTTAATTTTTTTATGGTTATAAATAAAATCCTAAAAGTCACTTATGTTCACTATTCATCACAATTCCTTTCGGGAGAGGAACTATGATGAACACAGTTTGATTCCATGCTTCTGTAAACTTCAACCACATTCCCTATCTGTATGTATTAATTCATGATTCCATGCTTGACTATCGTAATTTGATATATGATTTGCTACAGCTTTTCAACCTGATAAAAGAAATCCCAGGATTCGAATTGTTAACATCGTTTAGGATCGCACTTGAATCACTATCTGATGACCCACTCTTCAACTCCTTTCCATATAGTTCTGAAAAAAGACCCTCACCCTTGTTGAACAAGCTACTACTCTCCATGTTTTTAGCATTGACCTATGGCTTCAGTTCCCTAATCTATTTTATCAAGGCTTCATGATAATGATCACGGACTTCATAATTGAGCTTCAGTGAATCATAATTTTTTTTCAAGGGGCCATAATCTTTTCTAATTGATTTGTTTCCCACCTAGCATGGTAGTTTTGGAACCAAATAGCTATTTGTCTTGGCTGCACGCCAAGTTCATGAGCCAATTTGTTTTCCTCTTTGATTCAAGCTTGTTCTCAACTTCAAAGTTCTTATCCAATGCTTTCACTTGATCTATTGTTAAGCATCTCTTATTTTCTCCACTCCCATTTCTTAATACTTCTAAACATCTTTTTTTCATCAAATCCATCAAAAAAAAAATTTATATTCTCTTCTATAAACATGGTTGTTGCTTATTTAACTAGAAACATTTTCCTCTGCTATAGATGAGCATACTGAAATGAAAGCACTGGGGGAATTAGAGCTGGAAAATATTTTCATTATTGGAAAGAAATGAAACACAACTAAACCAGATCTAGGCAAAATCAAAGGATGCGATTAGGGGAGCACTGGGCATTATTTTTAAAGCAAGAATGACAAGGCGTAACATTTATCTTGCCTCATTGTTCACAGAATTTTTCATGCACAAAGGCAGAAAAGTGCACTGTAAATAACTTGTACAACCACGTCCTCTTGTCCATTTAATATTTCTTCATTTTTTTTTCTTTCTGCTCACTCTATGTCCATCTAAATCAGGAAAAAAATGGATCGATGAAGATTATATTAGTTAAAAAACCTGTTGGAGAATTTGTAGGCTCTGCTATGTCTAGCCTCCAGAGATAGTAGTAGCAAGGAGGGACATTATTCTTGTTATATGTAAGTGATAATCACTATCTAGATCTCTTTTTTCTACATACAATCATCACAATCAACTAAACTAATTTTGAAATATTGTTGAACTAGAATAATTTGGTTTACCTTTTATTAAACACCACCTAATAATTTTTACAAACTAAAAGGATATGCCACACTTCTATTCGTATGATATATTTTTATCAAGTTTTAAGTTCAAATCAATAATTTAATAACTTTTATTTACCATATAATGATGGAAGTTCAACTATGAATGGCAAGCTATTGAAGAACGGCGTGCCTTAGAAGTGAAGTTGTTCAGAAATGCCCTACTCACACATAGTTGTAGGTCATTTTTATTTTTTTATTATCTTGTTACTTTTTTTCAAATTTCATTTCTCATAGATGTGGATTCTTCACAGCCATGGGTTTTGCTCATGTTCCACTATTTGAAGTTGCTTTTGTATTGTGATCTCTTTGTAGTGCTCGTTTGTTGAGTATTATAACTACAAAATTGTATACCAGTGATATGCATCTTTATTTATCCGGGTTGGCGTTGACAATGATGGAGTAAGTTCCTATTGCATCTACAATATTGTACATAAGATGTATTTCAAGTGTGTGTTATTCTAAATCAAGTTGAGATAAATCAATTTGTTTTGTTTATTTGTTTTTTATTTTTATTTTTTTGCTATTAAATGACCAATGATATTAGTGAGTAGAATCATACATGTTGCAGAATGAGTATGTGAATTTAGAATTCATACTTATATTAGTTAAAAAAATGGATCGTCATTTTGGGAATGCAGTAGAATTTAACTACAACACGATGAACTTATCTGCCTCATCTTTCAATTCTTCACATGAAGTAATTTAACTTAGTTTTTTTTGAATTCTGATTTCTTAATTCTCAATGTGATCTCGACATCATGTTCCATTTTGAAAAGGCACATTTTTTGTTGGATGAGAGGGTCATGAATGGAGCAACATTAACACTATGAGGAGCTCATTGACTGAACTATATACAAACTAGAAACATAACTCAACAAAAAAAATCATAATCAAGCATTATATTTTTTTAATTCGTGATACCTTCTAGGTTAACGCATAATTCTAAAATTTCTTCTTTCTTTTTATCAAAAAATTGTAGCTACTAATTGTTGTTTGGATTATTTATGAATCTCTTATAGATGATTCTACTTTTAAGAATACATCACAAAAACTTAGTGCAATTCATTGGATATTGTCAAGAGGATGGCAATATGCTTGTTTATGAGTTCGTGCACAATAGAACAGTGAAGGAGCATATTTATAGTAACTCAAATCTTATATAGAGTTCAATCGATACCAACTGGGGCACTCATTAATGCATGCAATGTTGATAGGCTAGTTCACCAATAGAGAATGTAACAATTGGATCAAGTGGCTCGAGATTGTAGATGATACTACAAAAGGTGTTTTTTAAAGTTCTTATTAGTGTTTGATTTATTTTGCAAGAATATGTTGTTAGTGTTAGCATGGTCTAGCGGGCAATGATGCCATGAGATGTAATCCCTTAGATGCGTAGCCAAGGTGCATAACTGCCTGGAAGTGCATAGTGTGTGCATGCTGTAGTGAACGTGCATGTGTGCTTGATGTATTGGACATGAACCATGTGTATGTTTGATGTAGCCATGGTGTAGTGTGTGCAATATGTGAGTTGGTTTGTTGGGTTCTTTTTTTATATGTATCAAAGAGAGTGATTTTCCATGTTAAATCAAGTGAGTAAAAACTATATAGTTGTTATGAAAGTGGCTAATACTTTGGTTGTTCCATAACTATTTTACTGCTATAGTAAATGTTGAAAGTTAAGTATGTAATGAAAAATATAATATTTATTTTATATATATCTAGCACAATTTTTTATTTTAAATTTTATTATAAGAACTCATGGAGAAATGTATGAAAGCTATTTCTCACTAGTTGAGGGTTCTATGGATCTTCAGATAACTCTTTAGAATGATGAAATGCATGAATTGAAAGAAGTGAATGATGAGATAAAAGAAATAATAAATACAATGCAACAGCATATGACCTAAATGGAGTTATAGTTAGCAGACGTGACGAGATAAATAGCACACCGAGTTTTAGCATAGTACCCATGCAAGAAAGCCAAGCAAAAAAAGACACAAGCTAATGATGCAATGATGATTTAGTTTTAAATGATTATATACCTGTGTTATGCTTTTGTTTTAACTATGTAATTATTGTATAAGATAATTTATTAATAGCTTTTACCTTTTATTAACTATTAATAATGGTTTATACTATATGTTTTTTTCAATTTAATATAAAAATTTAAAAATATGTAATCAAATTTTTTGTAAAAAAATAAATTTGTAAAAAAAGTTTTGGAATAAAAATAGCTAAGGATTTTCCACTCGCTAATTTTGCTAGAAAATTTTCTGTATATATTCAGTCTAAAAATATAAATTAATATTCTTAATTATGATCAAAATTAAGAAAGGTAATAATATAATTAGCTAGGGAAATTCTATGTATCAAAAATGTGCTATAAAATTTTTTTTCATTAATATTTTGTGACAAGCACTTTAGCTTGGGATAATTTCTATTGTAAATCCATTATTATTCTATTTTAGTGATGGAATAAGCCTAAATAGTAAGGAACATTCCCTAGCCACTTAGGCTTTTGGTAGTGATAGACAAATAGACATATAAACAAATAGACAGATAGACAGACAAATAGATATAAAAATATACAGACAAACAAATAGATAGATAGATAGACTGAAAGAAACACAATCAAAAAGGCAGACAATTAGGCAGGCATGGAGACAGACATATAGAAAATAAATAAGCTGACAAATAAATAAATAGATAGACAAATAGATACATAGAAAAATAGATAGACAGTTCGAAAGATTGATTTATATATAGATTTATAGATATATTTATAGATTGATAGATTGATAGATTGATAGATTGATAGATTGATAGATTAATAGACGTATAGATAGATAGATATGTAGGTAGGCATATAGATAGACAAATATATAGATAGATAAATTGACAATAGATAGATAGATAGGCAAAATGATAGACATAATGATAAATAGATAAAATTAAAGATTGATAGACAGATTGATAGATTGATTGATAGATAGATTGACAGACAGATAGATTGATTGATAATTTGATAGATAGATAGATAGACAGACAGATAGATATATATATAGATAGATAGACAGATAGATAGACAAATAGATAGATAGATAAATAGATAGATAGAAAGATAAATAGATAGATAGATTGATAGATAAATAGATAGATTGATTGATTATTAGATAGATAGATAGACAGATAAATAGATAGATAGATAGATAGATAAATAGATAGATAGATAGATAGATAAATAGATAGATAAATAGATAGATAGAAAGATTGACAGATATATAGATATATTAACAGATAGATAGATATACAGATAGATAGATAGATAGACAAATAGATAGATAGATAAATAGACCTTTGATTTGGTTGCTTCGATTGGGCATAGACCTTTGATTCTTGTTTAGAGAAGATGTTAGGAGCTGTTCTCAAGGACTTGTACAAGATGCTCGTGAATGAGCATCATGTAGCCTCAATCTCCGATTACAACCATATATATGTATATATACTATAGTATTATATATGTAACTAGTGAAATGCTAGTATATATGTACATATATATTGTAGTATTATATATTTAACAAAACATAATCTTATTTATTTATTTATTTTGTTTGATTGACTGTTTTAATTTTCGTAAAGATATGGTACCACAATGTTCCACATACAAAGCTTGCAGGAGTGGAGAGATATCATAATTGGGTTAAAGTTACATGTGAATATCTTACTTTTCTTGGTGGTGGCACACAATTCAAAAATGGAGCTCTGCACTACATCGACCTCATCAACGAGTTCGTTCTTTCCCTAATTGTAGAAACATAGAGATCTATTGCATCAAATATCACATATTGATGCTTCTTTAAGGGTATTCTTTTTTTGTGTGTGATGTGTGTTCATTATATGAATAACTTTGATTTGAAGACTTTCTTTTCTAAATAATCTTATATATTGATATTTTTAGGAATGGAACTAAATATAGGTAACCAGAGAATAAATGGACTTGTAATATTCAATTTTATTTTGATTGTTGGTTTAATTTTTATGGTTCATATTTGAAAAGAAATGAATTGTGACACCGATATTGTTGCAAAAAATTAACAAAAATGATTTTTTTTCCTAGTACAACAAGAATGGTGCTTTTCGTTTAGCTTTGGATGCTTATTTTTATGCTTCATTTTATTGTCATCATGTTTTATTTTTTAATTATTGAATGAATTCCTCAAAGGATGATGCATTTGATAATGTGTTTCTAGATATGTGAGTTAAAGGAAACTCTATCAAGTAGTGAATACCAGATCATTAATGAATGTGTAGTTTATAACATTTCAGAGGTGCCTAATGTCATTTCTCCTTTGCACTATGATCTTATGATATCTAATGTTTTGGAATCTCTAGTTTCTATTGATCTCGCTGGCAATGAATCTGATGTTATGGCTAGGGAGCTCTAGGTTTTTGTTAATATTGTTGTGGTCATAAATCGAGTTAAGCTGAGTTTATTCACTAGGGTTGCAAGAGAATCTTTCCTGGCCACATCATAGGTATAGGTTATTTAATTGACTATTTTTTTTCCGAGTGATGTACGCAGATTATTATTCTTCATTGTGCTCAATTTGGAATGGGTATTAGTTCCATACATAAGTTTATGTAGTATTGCTCCATGTTTAATACATTAATCATTCTAAGATTTTCTATGAAGGACAAATAATGAGATTGAGTTTTAATAGTTATTGTTCCAAATAATTCCATTTATAATTTTTTGAAAATAATTGCACTATATAAACTATGGTGAATTGAGTAATAATAGATATAGTATAAAAGAATTGAAGCATCCTAATACCAAGAGTTTTCAGTATAATATATATACATAGTCAATATACTTTTGTATATACATATATTTATATATTAAGAAATGTATATTTTTTTGTATATGTAACTATACATATATGCTGATGTATGTATGTACACACATGCACACACACACACACACACACACACACATATATATAGGTTCATATATATTGTAGTAATATACATATGGTATACGTTGTATTGCATATTTTTCAAGAACAAAATATTTTTTACTGCAGAAAATATGTATATATATACTCTAGTTTTATATATGTAACTAGTGAAATGCTAGTATATATGTGCATATATACTACAGTATTATATATTTATCAAAATAGAACCTTATTTATTTATTTATTATGATTTGATTGACTAGTTTTATTTTTGTACAGATATGATGCGAATATGAAGTTTTGTTCCAATATGAAGCTTTTAAAAGTAAAAGAATTTTTTACTAGATATGATGAGATGGGATTAGGACAGCTTTATCGTGGCAGAAAGATGGTGACCAAAGGAGGGAGGGACGATAAAACAAAGTCAATTTCATGGGTAGAGTATACTGTATGCACTATCATTAGATAAATTGATAAAGAAGATATAATGAAATTTTGTTATGTTTTTGTTTTAACAATGTAACATACTATATCAGAATTATTTAATAACTACTTTTATTTTTTGTTAATTAAAATTATTGGTTTATAGTTTATGTTTTAATTCAATTTAATATAGAAAATTTAAAATTATGTAATCAAATTTTTTGTAAAAAAAATAAAATAGTGAAAATAGTTTTCGAATTAAAATAGCTAGAGATTTTTCCCTTGTTAAAGCTAGGGACTTTTCTGTAAATCTTAATTACGATAAAAATCATCAAGGGAATAAAAATTTTAATAGGAAATTTTTTGTCATTAAAATATTAGCTAGGGAATTTTTCTATCATTAAAATTTTTATGACAAGCACTTTAGCTCGAGAAATTTCCATCATTAATCCATCGTTCTACTGTTTTAGCGACGAAAAATCCCATATAGCAATGAATTTTTCACTAACTATTTGAGATTTTTCTTGTAATGATAAATAGACAGACAGATAGAGAGAGATAGATAATATAGCCAAATATACATATAGATAGATAGACATATACACATATAGCCATAAATACAAATAAATAATTAGACAAATAGATAGATATATAGATATACAAATGTTCAATAAAGAGATAAACATTTATACACATTTACAAATTGAGATATAGAGAGATAGAAAGAGATATAGATAGATAGTTAGAAAAATAGATAGATAGATAGTTAGAAAAATAGATAGATAGATAAATAGATAAATAGATAAATAGACAGAAAGATAGATATATAGATAAAAATATAGTCAGATAAATAGATATATATATAGCCTGATATATGGATAAATAGATAGATAGATAGATAAATAAATAAATGGATAAATAGTAAGATATTGAGATAGAAAAAAAAGATAGAAAAATTGATAGAAAGATAGTTAGAGAGAGATAGAAAGATGGAAAGATAAAGAGTTAAATAGATAGATAGATAGCAATATAGATATAGAAATAGACTAATAGACACAAACACAGATAGATAGATGATCAGATATACAGATGGACAGATAGATATTTAGACACATAGATAGATATATAGATAAATAAAAAAAAATAGATAGATACACAGTTAGATAGATTGATATACATATAGATAATTCTCAATAGATATACAAATTGACAGAATGATAGTTATAGAGAGAGAGAGAAATATAGATTGATAGATAGACAAATAGATAGATAGATAGATAGATAGACATATAGGAAGATAGATCGATAGACATATAGAAAGAAAGATAGATAGACATGTAGATAGATATATAGATATATAGATAGATAGATAGACATATAGAAAGATAGATAGATAGATAGACAGATAAATAGATATAAAAAAAGATATATATATATATAGATAGAGAGATAGGCCGATACATAGAAAGAAAGATTGACAAATAGACATATTGACAGAAAGACTATAGACTAATAGATAGATACACAAATAGATTATGAGATAGATAGATAAACATATAGATTGATTGATAGGTATAAAGATAGATAGATAGAAAAATAGATAAATAGATCGATCGATAGACATATAAATAAATTAAAAGATATATATATATAGACATATAGACAAATAGACAGATAAATAGATAGAGAGATAAAAAAATAGATAGATGATAGAAGAAAAGCTAGATAGATAGACAGGTTGATAGATACACAGTTAGATAGATTGATATACATATAGATAGTTCTCAATAGATATACAAATTGATAGAATGATAGTTATAGAGTGAGAAAAAAAAATATAGATAGATAGATAGACAAATATATAAATAGATAGATAGATAGACATATAGGAAGATAGATAGACATGTAGATAGATATATAGATATATAGATAGATAGATAGACATATAGAAAGATAGATAGATAGACATATAAATATATAAAAAAAGACATATATATATATATATATATATATAGAGATAGGTCGATACATAGAAAGAAAGATTGACAAATAGACATATTGACAGAAAGACTATAGACTGATACATAGATACATAAATAGATTATGAGATAGATAGACAAACAGATAGATTGATTGATAGGTAAAAAGATAGATAGACGGAAAAATAGATAGATAGATCGATCGATAGACATATAAATAAATTGAAATATATATATATATATATATATATATATATATATATATATACATATAGACAAATAGACAAATAAATAGATAGAGAGATAAAAAAATAGATAGATGATAGAAGAATAGCTATATAGATAGACAGGTTGATAGATACACATATACATAGATAGACATAGAGTAAAATACATAGAATGATAGATAGATAGATAGATATAAAAATAAATAAATAGACACATAGATAGATAGATAGAAAAATATATAGATAGATAGATATATAAATAGATAGACAAATAGATAGACAAATAGATAGACAAATAGAAAGATATACATATAGATAGATAGGTAGGTAGGTAGGTAGGTAGATAGATAGATAGATAAATAAATAGAAAGATTGATTGATTAATTGACAACAAGACAGATAAATAGATTGATATATCGATAGATAGATAGATAGATAGATAGAAAAATAGATAGATATATAGATAAATAAAGAGATAGAAACATATGCATATACATAGATAGATAGATAGAGAGATATATACACAAATAGATAAATAGACAAATACAAATAGAGATAGATAGATAGAAAGATAGACAGATATATTAATATATAAAATGATAAATAGGCATATAGATAGATAGAAAGATATACAAATATAGAGATAGATAGATAGATAAATAAATAAATAGATAGACTGATAGATAGATAGATATATAGATAGATAGTTAGAGAAATATAAAAAAAGACAAATGGATAGGTAGATAGATAGACAAATAGACAATAGATAGACACACACACACACACACACACAAATTGATAGATAACTAGATAGATAAATTGATAGATAGATAAATAGATATGTAGATAGACAGATAGACAGACAGACAGATAGATAGATAAATAGATAGATAGATAAAAAGATATATAGATTTATAGATAGATATATAGATATAAAGATAGATTGATAGATTGACCTATAGACTTATAGATAGATAGACACACAGATAGATAGTTTGATAGATAGATATATAAATAGAGAAAGAGATAGATAGATAGTCAAATATATAGTAAGATAGATAAATAGGTAGACAGGTAGAGACATAGACACATAGATAGATAGAAAGATAAATATATAGACAAATAGACTCATAAAGTGATAGATAGATAAACAAATAGATTTAAGAACAAATAGATAGATAGAAAGATATAGATAGAAAGATAGACAAATAGATAGAAACATAGAGTAAAAAATAATTAGATAGAAATATAGATATATAGACAGATAGATAGCCAAATAAACAGATCATTAGATAGATAAATAGATAGATAGATAAACATAAAGATAAATACATAGATATACATATTTAAAGATAGATAGATAAATAGATAAATAAATAAACATTGTGATAGACATATAGATAGATAGAGAGATAAAAGATAGATAGAAAGATAGATAGAATGAAATATAGATATATAGACATAGAGATATAGATAGATAGATAGACAGAAATATAGACAAATAGAAAGATAAGCAGAAACATATATAGATAGATAAATAGATAGAAAGATAGATAGATAAATAGATAAATAGATAAATAGATATATAGATAGATAGATAAATATTTAAATAGACAGATAGATATATAAAGAGATATAAAGATAGAGAAATAGATAGTTAGACAGATAGATAGACAGAGAGATAGATAGATAGATAGACCTAAATATAGATAAATAGATAGTTTGATAAATATTTAAAGAAATAGAAAGATAGACTGATAGATAGATAAATAGATAGATAAACATGAAGATAGATAGAATTATAGACAAATATAAAAATAGATAGATAGATAGATAGATAGATAGATAGATAAATTGACCGATAGAAAGATACACAAATATATAGGTAGAGAGATAGAAAGATAGACTGATAAATAATAGAGATAGATAAATTGATAAATATATAGAGATAGATGGAGAGGGTTAGACAAATATAAATATATATAGATAGACAAAATGATTTATAGACAAACATATAAATAGATAGATACACAAATTGAAAGATAGACATATAAGATAGATAGTTAGATAGATAGATAGATAGATAGATAGATATATTGATAAAAAAATAGGCAAATATATAGATAATCAAATAGACATATATACAAATAGATAGAAAGGTCTATAGATAGATAGATAGATATATAAATAAACATATAGATAGATAGATATATAGAAAATAGATAGATAGACAAATAGCCATATAGACCAATATACATATACATAAAAAGATATATAGATAGATAGATAGATAGATTGATTGATTGATTGATAGAAAGAAAGACAGAAACACATATAGATAGAAAGGAAGATAGTTAGATAGATAGATTGAAAGGAAGATAAATAGATAGATAGATAGACATATATATACAGACACACTTAGATTTATAAAGAGATGGACATTTCAACAAATACATACATAGAGATATGGAGATATCGGTAGAGAGATCGATATATACATAGACAAAGAGAATGATATATTGATAGAGTGATAGATAGACACATAGATAGATAGATAGATAAAATATTAGTATGAGAGATAGACAAATAGACTGATAGATAGATAAATAGATTGATAGACAGATATATATAACTGATAGATAGATATTCAGATAGATAAATAGTTAGATATTCAGATAGATAATTAGTCAGATATTTAGATAGACATATAGATAGATAGACAGATAGACTAATAGATAGATAGACATTGACAAATTGATAGATAATGAGTTTGAGAGATTGAGAGATAGATAAATAGATAAATAGATAGACAAATAGATAAATATATAAATAGATAGATAAATTGATAGATAGATATACACATAGATAGTATAATAGTTAGACAGATAGAAAAATAGATAGAGAGAATGATATATAGATAGATAAATAGACAGATAGGCAGACAAATAGATAGATAGATAGACAAATAGACAATTAGGCGGATAAATAGATTGACAAATAGTCAAATAAAAACATATACAGATAGATAGATGGACAGAAAAAAAGATAGATAGATAGATAGATAGATAACACATAGACGAATAGATAGATAGATTGATTGATATTTAGTTAGATTGACAAATAGATCGATAGACAAATAGATAGATAGTTATAGTTATATATATATATATATATACACAAATAATTAGATAGATAGAAAGACATATAGTCTGATAGATAGATAGATAGATACAATAAAAGATAGTTTGATAGATACATATATTGATAGATAGACAATATAAAGATAGATAGTTAGATATATATATATATATATATATATATATATATATAGAAAAATAAACAAAAAGATAGAAAAATAGATAGATATATATATATGTTTTATGTGTATATATATATACACAAAACATATATATAGATAAAGAGATTGACATATACATAGATAGACAAAAAGATAGAAAGATATACATTTAGATAGACATGCATATAGACAAAGAGACAGATAAAAAGATAAAAAAATAGACAAATAGATAGATAGACTTAGAAAAATAAACAAATAGTTAGTTATATATAATAAAATATTGATTGATTAAAAAATGGAGAGTTAAACATATAGACAAATAGATAGATAGACAGAAAGACATATAGTTAGATAGAGATATAGACAGATAGATATGTATACAAATATAGAGATTGATAGATAGATACACAAATAGAAAGATATACAACTAGACACATAGATAATAGACATATAGACAGATAGTGATAGATATATAGATAGATAGACTAATTGATAAAGAGATAGATAGATAGATCAATAGATAGATAGATAGATAGATAAAAGATTGTTAGATGTATCAGATAGATCAATAGATTAGAAGGACAAATAGATATATATATATATATATATATATATATAGATATTTTGTTAGATAAAGAAATAGAAAGATAGATAGATATATATACATAGATAGATCGATTGATAGATTGATAAACAAATAAAAATATTGACAGATGATAGATAGACGAATAGATAGATAGAGAAATTGATAAATTGACAAATGGACAAATAGATAGATTTATAGATATAATTATAGAAAGATAGACAAATAGATAGGTACATTCAGAGAATAATAGACAGATACACAAATAAATATATTTATAGATAGAATGATAGATAGATAGATAGATAGATAGTGAGATTGAGATAGGTATAAAGAGATAAATAGATAGACTAATAACCAAATATATTGATAAATGAATTGATAAATAGATAGATAAACATATCGACAAATAGACAAATAGACACATTGAGAAATAGATAGATACATAGAAATATAGATAGTTAGATAGATAGATAAATAACGTGATAGAAAGATAGATAATCAAATAGATAGATAGGTATACACATAGATAAATAGAAATATAGATAGAGAGATAGATAATAAATAGATACATAGAAAGATAGTTAGACATATATATAGAAAGATACTATGTTAGATAGATAGATATATTGATAGATAGAGAAGTAGACAAATACACAGATTGCAAGTATGATTGATAGATATATAGATAAATAGACCGATAGACATATATATAGATAGAAAAATAGACATATATAGAGATATTCATTTAAAGTGATCGACAGATAGAGATATAAAGATATGTGCAGAGATATAGATACATAGATAAATAAGTAGATTAATAGTTAGATAGATAATTAGATTGATAGATAGACGAATAGATAGGTAGACAAATTGATAGAAATATTTTTAGATAGGCTAATAGATAGATATTTAGATAGAAATGTACATAGTTAGATAAATATATTGATATACAGATAGATAGATAAATAGATAGATAGACAAAAAGATCTTAAGATTTTTAGATAGACTAAATGATAGATATTCAGATATACAAGTAGACAGAACTATATATATATAGATAGATAGATATATAAATAAATAAATAAATATATATATATATATATATATATATATATATATTTATTTATAGAAGATAGATAGATAGATAGATTGATTGATTGATATATATATACACATTGATGGATAAAGAGATAGAGATAAAGTGAGAAAGTAAGTTTGATAGATAGATATAAATAATATACATGTTGACAAATAGATGGATAGATAAATAAATAAATAAAGAAGAATTACACACAAATATAGATTGATAGTTAGAGAGATTGACAAATAGAGAGAGATTGATATATATATATATATATATATATATATATATATAAATAATATATATATAGACAGATTGACAAATAGATAGATAAATAAATAGACAGACACAAATAAAGAAAGATAGATAGATAGATAGAGATAAAGATATATATATATATATATATATATATATATATATATATATATATATATATATATAGACAGATTGACAAATAGATAGATAAATATATAGACATATATAAATAAAGAAAGATTGATAGATACATAGTCTAACATATAGATAAATATACAAATAGACAGATAGATAGTTAGATAGATGTATAGATATATTAATAGATAGAGAGATAACAAATATATAGATAGATGGTTCGACAGATATAAAAATATACATATTGATAGATATACAAATAAAAAAATAAATAGATTGATTGATTGATTGACATATAGATGAATAGATAGTTAGATAGTTTGATAAATCATATGATAATGAGATTAAAAGATGGAGAGCTAGACATATAGATAGATATGCAGATAGATAGATAGACATATAGATAGAATGACATATAGACTGATAGATAGATAGATATACATATATATAAATAGATAGATAGATTGATTGATTGACTATTCATAAGTAGTCTATTGATAGATAGACAAATAGACTTTAGATACATAGATAGATATATAGATTGATAGGTAGAAAAATCAACAGATTGATAAATATACATATAAATAGATAGACATATTGACAGATACACAGATACACTAATAGATTGATTGACAAATAGATAGATAGATCGAAAGATAGAAAATTAGGTAGATAGATAGATTGAAGGACAAATAGACATATAGATAGATAGATAGGTAGGTAGGTAGATTGATAGATAAAGAGAGATCGATAAATAGATATATAGATAGATATATAGATAGACAAAAAAATAGATAGATAGACATATAGACAAATTAATAGATAGAGAGAAATAGATATATAAATTAATAGATAGAGAGATATAGAGAGAGTGAGATAGATAGATATACAAATAGATAGATAGATGGATAGATAGATAAATAGATATATAGTTACACACAAATATAGATAAATAGTTAGATATATATATATATATATATAGAAAAATATACAGATAGACAGATACAAATAAAGATAGATTGAAAGATACATAAATTGGAAGATCGACAAATAGATAGATAGATAGTTAGATAGATATTTAGATATATAGATATATAGATATATAGATATATAGATATATAGATCTATAGACATATAACATATTTAATATACATATATATATATATAACTATATATAAATGTATTTAAAATTATGAATATCAACATATTACTATATATATATGTATTATATACACATATACCTATACATAGCCATATGTCTAAATATATATAATTACATGAAAAACTATATATAACTACATCTACAACATTTATAACTACATGCTTTAGAAACGTAATATCCATTCATATCATTCATATCATTCATCTCATTCTTACAAGTTTTTTTGGACATTGAATAAATCTTTATCATTTTCCCACATATTTTAGGAACTTAAATTTAAAATTTTCAACCTTAAATGTATTTTTATATGTTTTTATAAATCATTATGATTAAATATGTTTAGGGTTTATATTAATGGTTCACTAAATATCATTTTACTAAAATAGATTTATATTAAAATGTTCATTTGTTAAAATTCATGTTGTAAATTTCAAAACAAATAATAATATATTTGTGTACTAAATATTATAAAAAAATTCTAAAATATATATGTGATGTAGTTTCAATTTACAAAGATAAAATTTTAAAAATAATGTTTTTTTACAGAATAAAATTTATCATAGACATTAATATTTTAAAAAAAAATTATATAGAAAAAAAAATTTATTATCTATTTATGAACTATATTTTCATTTTTAACATAATTGTAAAAATAAAATAATTCACAAATATGTCAACTTCATTTATTTATATGAGTATAATGATAGTTTTTTTAATATTAATATTAAAAAAACAACTTTTTGAATAAAATAGAAGCTCATATATTTAATTCATAATTTTATTTTACGCATTAATATATATCACACACACACACATACCCACTTACACACGCACACACAAATATTTTTTTTAAATATAAAGAATTTACAATATTTTATAAATTGTGTACAATATATAATATTTTATTTTAATTAAATTTTCAAAATCAAAAAATTTTAAATACATTTAAACGCACACACACACAAACATATATATATATATATATAATAGTTTCATGTGTAACTTTAATTATATATTTTGTATATAGGTATATGTGTGTGTTTGTGTGGGTGTATAGTAGTATATCCATACAAACTATTATATACACACTACTTTGAAAATGTTGATACATGTGTAAATAAATACAAAATTACAAAAATGTGTATGCTGATATATAATGTATAGTAACGTATATGGAGGTATAAATGTGTGTGTGTGTGTAGTGCAGTGTATATACACATATATATTTATGCATTTATATGTAAATATCAACATTAATTTTGAGAAGAAAAATACTTGAGCACATAAATATTAACATGTTCCACAAATTCGTGAGAGTGGGAGCAAAAAGTGATATTATTGCAAGATACTACTAATCTATCATCTATAACATTTTGCCTCAAAATTTGATCAAAGAACTACTTGCAATGATAAGGTTCTTTCAATACTACATACCATGAAGTTACATTTTCATTCAATACTATAATTTGTTCATATAAAAAAATATATCTAATATCTTCTAAAACAACTCTTCTATCTTCTTTTTCTAGTCTTGATAAGCTATTTTAATTTTGATTATATGTACATTTCTTATCTCATATATTTAGTTCTAACTATTGTAATAATAAAATCCATTAATTCAATCTAGGCCTAATATCTTTCTTTTCTATGAGCTATTTGATTATAGAATAATTAGTATATACTATGACTTTGGTGCTCACTAAATATGATATTAACTTGCCAAAAGAAAAGATTGTTGATAGAAGTTCTTTCTCTATAGCTGTGTAAGTCATCTGGGCATTTGAGAATGTGTTGTTATCATAGTATATGATAACTATTTATAAATATTTGTGAACTATATAAATCTCTTCATAATTATATTTACCTATATTTGTAACAATGTAAACTATTTTTATAACTATATCCATAACTCTATATAACTATTTTTTAACTATATAATATTTTATAACTATATGTGTAATTCTATATAACTATATTTTTAACAAAATATATCATGTGAATAATAATATATAACTATATATAATTGTATTTTACTATATGTATAACTATAAAAATGTTATATATAACTATATCATTAACTACATACATATTTATAACTATATGTGTATAACTATATATAAATATTTATATAACTATGTAATACTCTATATAATTAAATATAACTATATTTGAATCTATGTATACATATATGTATTCATATATTTAAATCTATATATTTATTTATAACTTAGTATATATTTATGTATAACTACTTATAACTACTTGTATGAATATATCTATATATTATTATATGTTTAACTATATATAACTTTATTTCTAATTATATATACTATAGGTATAAGAACATTAATAGGTTGACCTCCCTCACTAGTGACCATCTCTTGAGGTTAATTGATTCTGTTTCTTTCTCTCATCAGATCTCTTTACTGCCATATGACAAAGGGATTAAGATTTAGTGGAAGAAATGGGGTTGACGTTCACAAAGCTGTTCAACAGTTGACTGTTTGCCAACAAGGAGATGAGGATTTTGATGCTATGTCTTGATGCTGATGGTAAGATAACCATCCTGTATGAGTTGAAGCACGGTGAAATTGTGACTACAATTCCTACTATTGTCTTTAATGTAGAGACTGTTGAATACAAAAATATCAATTTCACTATGTGGGATGTTGGAGGTCAAGACAAGAAATGCCCTTACTCAAAGGAATTACTTCCAAAATACCTAATGTCTCATATTTGTGGTGGGCAGTAATGATAGAGATCATGTTGTTGAAGCCAGAGATGAGTTGTATAGGATGCTAAATGAAGAAAAGCTTTGAGATGCAGTTTTGCTGGTGTTTTCCAATAAGCAAGATCTTGCCAATTTGATAAAAGCAGTTGAAATTTCTGACAAGCTAGGACTACACGGTCTTCTCCAATGCCATTGGCACATTCAGTGTACCTGTGCTACCTTTGGCGAGGGCCTCTACGAGGGTCTTGATTGGCTTTCCAATTACATTGTCAACAAGTCATAAACAAATTTAGCAGGATGAGGCAAACTTTGTTGACATATCTGGATGTGGATCTAATCTTTGCCTATTTTGCTTGAGTTTTGTTAATTTATGTTGATGTCATCATCTATTTCTATGGGGTTTCAAATTGTATTTATATTTATATATTACATGCCTAAAATACAAGACCGCATTTATTTTGTTCTGATTTGTTGTAAGCTTAACATTTTTTTCGGTTTTGTTTCTTTTTGCCATTGTATCCCAAAGGGATAAAAACATATAACTATAAATAATTGTCTTTGAGTATATGCATAACTATAAAATATTAAACATAACTATATTTAAAAATATAATTAACACCATATATTTAATGTACATTTTTATATATTAGTATATAAAAATGTATTTTATCATATATATACATATAGATAACTATATATATACATATATAAAATTATATAAAAATATATATATACCAACATGTATAAATATATGTATAACTATATGTGTAACTAAATGTATATCCACATGTAACTATATTTATAATTACATACATACAACATTATGTTTAACTATGTGTTTAACTATATCTAAATATTTGTATAACTATATATAAATAGTTGTATACCTATATAACACTCTATATAATTAAATATAACTATATTTATAAATATGTATACATATATGTAAATTGATATATTTATTTATAACTTTATATATTTATGTATAACTATTTGTATGAATATAGTTATATATAACTATATGTTTAACTATATAAAAATATTTATAGCTATATATACTATATGTATAATAAAATATAACTATATATAATTGTATCTTATTATATGTATAACTATAAAAAGCTTTATGCATAACTATATTTAAATATATAATTTACAACTTATATTTAATATACATTTGTATATATTAATATATAAAAATATATTTTACTTTATCTATTCCTATACATAAATATATGTATAAATATATAAAATTATATGAATACATATATATACCTACATGTATAAATATAAGTATAACTATATGTGTAACTATATGCATAACCACATGTACCTATATTTATAATTACATGTTTAACAACATATAACAATATGTTTAATTATATGTGTATAACTATATATAAATATTTGTAAAACTAAATAATAATTTATATAATTAAATATAACTATATTTTTAACAATGTATACATATATGTATACATATATGTAAATCTATATATTTGTTTATAACATTGTATATATTTATGTATAACTAAATATAACTACTCGTATGAATATATATATATATGTATGTATGTACGTATGTATGTATGTGTGTGTATATATATATATATAACTAAATGTTTAATGATATATAATTTTTTATAACTTTATATATTATACGTATAATAACATATACCTATAAATAATTATATCTTACTATATGTATAACTATAAAAACATTATACATAACTATATTTAAAAATATAATTAACAACATATATTTAATAAACATTTTTATATTTTAGTATAACAAATGTATTATAGTATATCCATACCTATACATAACTATATGTATAAATATATGAAATTATATGAAAAAATATATATACATACATGTATAAATATAAGTTTAACTATCTGTATAACTATAAATATAACCACATGTAACTATATTTATAATTATATGTATAAAAACATACAACATAATGTTTAACTATATGTGTATAACTATATATAAATATTTGTATAACTATAAAAAACTCTATATAAATAAATATAACTTTATTTTTAATTGTGTATAGATATATGTAAATCTATATAATTGTTTATAACTTTGTATACATTTATGTATATCTATTTATAATTACTTGTATTGATATATCTATATATAACTATATGTTTAACTATATTTAACTATTTATAACTACATTTACTATATGTATCCTAACATATAATTATATATGGGATAATACTAATTTGTTGCACTAACTTGAAATTAAATGGCAAAAGATATAATATCAAAAATATGTAAGCACATAGCATGAGAGTGTCCGTTGGTCAGGCTCATATATGGTATAATACAAATAAGGGTCGTACTCTTACCTAATCCGAGCCCTTGGGCCTCAGGCTCATATATGAACTTATGTATGACAAAAGATGTAATAATTGATAGATTTTTATAGAAGAAATTTTATTTTATGTAATTACAATGCATGGGTCCCATATTTATCAATTTCAGCTTTATCAAAATGTAGCCTAGCATATAATATATTTATTATTCCTAAAATATTTTATTTTTACACTCTCTTTATCTCTAAACATCATTGCTAGACATCTTTTAGATTTTTATTAAGCTGTATGACAACTAACTTTAATTTGTGTTTGTTCATTTCTATAATAACTGTTTTTATATATCTGGGAATATATTTATGTGTCCCTGAATTTTTTGGGTAGAGTTTTAGCATATTATAGGTATGTAAAAGCCTTGGATGGTCCTCTATGGTGCTGTGAACCACACCTTAGCTTCTAAAGCTATGAGATGAGCCAAATAATTAATTCCATGCAAACACAGGTTTGTTCTTTACATTCTTTTTTTTTGCAGATATGTGTCGTCGTAGTTCAGATCTATGACTACTTGTTATCGATTATTGGTTTGTAAATGTAGTATGTTATGCTCCATGTGCAAGTGTAACAATGTTCTCTATTTGCGTGGAGTACCAGAAGAAAAAGAACTAGAAATGCTGACCATGCTTGAGAGACCTATATGCGTGTTTTTTAAATCTTGTATTATTTTCGTCTATTGTCTTTGATGGTATGTGTATTTACATTAAAGTACAAGTGTGTGTATCATCAAACGCTATGTGATTATATATACATACATATAGTACTATAGTATATACATACATATATACTTGGTATAAATGTAAATATATACTAAGTATATATCTACGTATATACTGAGTATATAAGTACGTATATACTGAGTATATACGTATATACTCAGTATATAAGTACTTTTATACTATAGTATATATGTACGTATATATTGATATATACATAAGTAGGTGCATATATTTATTTGTAGACATGTATATATTATTAGACGTACACACCTATTTACACACAGACATATTTTTGAATATATAATTGTTCGGGCTGGTATGAACATCATCGTGCATTGCTCACTGATGTAGGTAATAAAAGTAATGGATATTAGACTTTTCCTAAAGCTTTGAAAAGATATTTCTGGTCTAGGCCAGCCAGATAGATTGAGGTTTGTCTCAAAATCTTAGTAATTGTATTGATATGCAATTATCATATGGTACAAAGAAAACGTATGAATAAATAAGTTTTTTTGCTATAGATTCTTTAATGATTGGTTCTAATTGTACTAGGTTTTAGAATGATGATGACGATGATGCTCATGTAGTGTCGTGTAATTCTGGTCGAGGAGGAATATTGGGTCCTATTTTGGGATAAGCAGCTCGCCGCTTCATCAAAAACTCGCTCAATCTCAAATTCATCAGTCAAGCATCATCGCCCACAATACTTGTATTATCAAGAGTAGTAGGTGCAGCAGTAGTGGTAGTAGCGACATTAGCGGCAGCGACGGCTATGGCGGCAGTGATGACTATGGCAGCAATGGCGGTAGTGATGACTATGGTAGCAATGGTGGTAGTGACGGTAGTAGTGCAGCAGCGGTAGCAGGGGTAGCAGCACAGCGGCCATAGTAGGGGTAGCGGTGGCAGCGGTAGCTACAACAGCGATGGCAGTAGTAGTAGCAGCGGGAATAGCGTCAGCAGTGGCAGCAACGGCAACGGCAAAAATTATTCTTGAAAAGGATTTTTCAATCACTAAATTTATTTAGCTATAAATTATTTCCGTCGCTAATATTTAGCGTTGAGTACTTTAGTTTGGGAAAGCTCCCGTCATTATATCCATTTAGCGACAAAAAATTTCAATTAGCTTGCTAATTTAGCTAGGAAAATTATTTTTTTAATTAAGGATTTTTCCGTCGCCAAATTTTTAGCTAGGGACAATTTCACTCACTAAATTTTAGCAATGAGTACTTTAGATAAGGAACCAATCCATCATTAATCCATCGTTAATCCGTCGCTATATCCCATTTAGTGATGAAAATGTCCATTTAGCTAGGAAATTATCCCTAGCTATATCGGATTTTTCTTGTAGTATATAGATTGATACATAGATAGATAGAAAAATAAATAAAAAGTATAATAGATAGAAAGATCGAAAGATTTACATAAAGATAGATAGACAGATAGATAAATAGACATATTGGCATATTGATAAATAAATAAAGAGATAAATACACAAATAGGGATATAGACTGATAAATATATATAGAGATAGATAAATAGATAGACAGAAAGAAAGTAAGATAGGTAGATTGAGAGATTGACATATTTATAGATTGATATATAAACATGTCACCAAATAAAAAGATAGAGAGATAGATTGATTGATTGGTTGGTTGATTGATTGATCGACATATAGATAGAAAGATAAAAAGATGGATAGACAACTTGATAGATAGATAGAAACATTGACACATAGGAAAATAGAAAGATAGATAAATATGTAAATAGATCGGTAGAAACATATATAGTTAGATAGATAGACATAAAGACATATAGAAAGATAGATTGATTGATTGATTGATAGAGGGACAGATAGACAAAAACATAGATAGACAGATAAACAGATAGATCAATAGATAGAAATATAAATAGATAGATAAACAAAAGATAGATGGAAAGATAGAAAGATAGAAAGATTTATATATTTACACATTATTAGATTGCAAGATAGATATGTAAATAGATAAACAGATAAATAGATAAAAATATAGAAAGCTAGATAGAGAGATATAAATTTAGATAGAGAGATATATAAATAGATAGATGCACACATATTTTTGAAAAATAGATAGACACATATATAGGTAGATATATAGAAAAATTGAAAGATAAATAGATAGACAGATTGATAGGTTGATAGATTGATAGATTCATATATTTACAGATATATAGATAGATTTACAGATATATAAATTTATAGATAGATAGATTTACAGATAAAAAGATAGACAAATATACAGATAGACTAATAGACTAATTGGAAGATAAATAGAAAGATAGAAAGATTAAAATACAAATGGATAGGAAGATTGACACATCGATGGATAAATAAATAGACAAATATATAAATAAATAACTAGATAGATAGATAGATAAAAAGAAAGAAAGATAAATAGATAGACACATAAACCAATAGATAGATATATAGATAGCTAGATAGATAGATAAACACATATACAGATAGAGAAATAGACAAATAGATAGGTATATAGGTAGTAAGATAGTTAGATCAATAGTTAAAAAGTTAGACAAATAGATAGACAGATAGATAGGGAGATAGAAAGAAAGATAGAAAGATAGACTAATAGACATTTAGACAGATTGATAGTTAGATAGATAGATAGTAATATAGAAACATAGATAGAAAGATAGATAGATGAAGAGATAGATAACAAATAGACAGATATATAGAAATATAGATAGACATACTGATAGTTTTATAGATTGATAGGTTGATAGATATATAGATAAAAAATTAGATAGATAGACAAATAGACAAATATATAGAGAGGCCAAAAAGTAGATTGAAAAATGAATAAATAGATAGACAAATAGACAAATGGACCTATTGATAGATTGACTGATAGATGGATAGATAGATAGATACATAGGTATAAATTAAGACAAGTAGAGATATAGATTGATATCCACATAGACAAATAGATAGATAGATAGATAAGCAGATAGATAGATATATAGATAGATATATAGATAGATGTATAGAAAGAAAAATAGATAGATAGATAGATGCACAAATAGTAAACACATATATAAATAGACAGATAGCAAAATAGATAGATAGATAGATAGATGCACAAATAGTAAACACATATATAAATAGACAGATAGCAAAATAGATAGGTATATATGTATATAGAATGATAGATAAAAAGATAAAAAGATAGATAGATAGATAGATAGATAGACAGATAAACAGATAAATAGATAGACAAATAGATAGATAGATAGACAAATAGATAGATAGATAGAAAAATAGATAGATAAACAAATAAACACATAGATAGATATAAAAATAGATATGTAGATAGTGAGACAAATAGATAGTAAGAAAGATAGATAGATAGAAATAAAAAGAGAAATATAGATAGATAGATAGACAAATAGACCAATTAGACAAATAGATAGATAAATAGATAAACAAATATATATTTGACATATAGATATATAGATAGACATAAAGATTGATATAAAAATATTTAGATAAATATATAGATAGATAGATAGATAGATAAATAGGCAGATAGATAGATTGACAAATAGAAAGATAGATAGTTAGTTAGATTGATAGACATATAGATAGATAGACAGTTAGATAGATAAATGGATAGACAAATAAATAGAAAGTCGGCTAGATAGATAGATAGAAATATTGACACATAACAGATTGAAAGATAGATAGATATATAGATACATTGATAGACACATAGACAAATAGACACATAAATATATAGACAAATAGATTGATAGATATATTGACAGATTGATATATTTTTAGATAAATAGATATACAAAAAGATAGATAGCCAAATAGATACATGAATAAATAGATATACATATAGAGAAATAGTACGATTAATAGATTAACATATTAAAACATTGACAAATAGACAGTTTGATACATAGATAGATAGATAGATAGATATATAGTTGTTAGATAGGCAGATAAAAAGATATATAGATATAAATATAGTTAGAAAGATTGATATACACATAGTTAGATATACACATAGACACATATATAAGTAGATATGTATACAATTAGATAGATAAAAAGATAGACTGATTGACTGATTCACTTATTGATAGATTGGCAGATAGATAGATAGATAGATAGATAAATAAATAGATAGATAAATAGTTAGACACACTGGCAGATTAAGAGATAGACCAAAAGACAGATAGATAGATAGATAGATAGATAGGTATATTGATTGATTGATAAATGGATAGATAGAAAATATGATAAATAAACAAATTGATAGTTATAGCAAAGTAAACATAGTCAGATAGACAAATAAAATGATAAATAGATAGACAAATAGATAGATGATAGATAAAAACATAGACAGACAGATAGATAGATAGATAGATAGATAGATAGATAGATAGATAAATATGTGTTGTATATATACAAATAGATAGATTGATTTAAAGATAGATAGATTGATTGATGGATAGACAGAAAAATAGATAGCTATATATATAGATAGATAAAGAGACATATAGACAAATTCACAAATAGATAGATAGAAAGATATAAGATAGATAGCTAGATTAATAGACAGATATTTTGATAGCCAAATATACAGATAGATAGATAGACAAGTAGATATTTAGATAGATAGATAAGCTACCAGCAGATAGACAAACAGATAGATATATAGATAAACATATATATATTTGACATATCGATATATAGATAGACATAAAGATTGATATAATAATATTTAGATTAATATATAGATAGATAGAAAGTTAGGCAGGAAGATAGATAAATATATAGACAGACATATAGATAGATAGATAAATAGGCAGATAGATAGATAGATAGATAGATAGATAGACAAATAGAAAGAAAGATAGATAGTTAGATAGATAGACATATAGATAGATAGATAGATAGAAAGGAAGATAGATAGATAGACAGACATATAGATAGATAGACACATATATAAATAAATAGTAAATTAGATAGATAGATAGACATATAGATAGAAAGATACCTAGATTGATTGATTGATAGATATATAGATAGATCGATAGATAGAGAGACATTTAGATAGATAGACAAATAGACATTTAGACATTTAAATAGATTGATAGTTAGATAGATAAATATACAAATAGATAGATAGATAAACAGATAGATAGATACTTAGATAGAAATACAGATAGATAGATTGATACATAGATCGATGGTTAGATAGATAGAAAGATATGAAGATAGGTAGATATGCATATAGTTAGATAAATAGATAGAAAGACAGATAGACAAATAAACAAATAGATAGATAGACAGTTAGAGAGATAGATAGTTATACAAATAGAAAGATAGACAGAAAGAGAGATAAATAGATTGATCAATATAAATAAATAAAGATAGGTAGATAGTTAGATAGATAGATAAAAATATAGATAGATAGACATATAGAATGATATATTGATATATAGATATAGATACATATATATATATATATATATAAATTAATAGATTGATGTATTTATAGATAGGTAGGTATAAATAAGATACATAGATAGATAGATAGTTAGTTAGAAAGATATAGATAGATATATAGATATAAGATGCATAGAAAGAAAAATAGATAGATATATTGATAAATTGATTGATAGATAGACCTATATATAGATAGACATATAGGAAAGATAGATAAATAGAGAGACAAATAGATAGATAGTTAGATAGACAGATATATAGATAGATAGATATGTAAATAAATAGGAAGATTGATAGATATATTGATGGATTGATTGATTGATATATATATATATATAAATAGATAGAGAGAGATAAATAGATATATACATATATATATATATAGATAATTAGATACTTAGATCATCATATAGTCAGATAGTTAGATAGATTAATAGACTGATAGAAAGAAAGATAGATAGATAGAATGATTGATTGATAGAAAAATAGACACATTGAAAAATAGATTGATAGTTAGATAAATATATAGATTGATTGATTGGTAGGTTGATAGACATGTTTATAGATTGACTAACTGACAGAAGATAGATAGATAGATAGATAGACAATTAGATAGATAGATAGATAGACAATTAGATAGATAGACATATAGATAGATAGACATATAGACAAATAGACACATAGAAAGATAAACAAACTAATAGATAGATAGATAGATAGACATACTTATAGGCAGATAAGTTTATAGAAAGATAGATAGATAAGGAGATGCATAGAAAAACAAATAGAAAAATAGTTAGTTGGACAAATAGACACATAAGCAAATTTACAAATAGGCATATAGATAGATAGATTGATAGATAGATAGATATACAGATAGATAGATAGATAGACATATTTATAGATAAATAGATTAACAGATAGATAGATAAATAGAAACACACATTTATAGATACACATTATGACAGATAAATAGTTGATATCTAGATAGATAGAAAGAAAGATAGATAGATAGATAGACAAATAGATAGATTGATATATAGAAAGATAGAAAAATACACAGATTGACACATAGACGGATTAACAAATAGATAGATTGACAAATAGACATACAAACATATAAAAATATAGACATAAATATAGATAGATTTATAGATAGGTAGATATAAAGATAGGTTGATAGAAACATAGAAAGAATAACAGATAGAAAGATAGACACACTACAAGAAAAATCACAAATAGCTAAGGAAAATCGCCTTGCTAAATTTTTTTTTGTCGCTAAAGTGTATATAATGACGGAATAATGATAGAACATTTCCCAAGCTATTGTGCTTATCGCTAAAAATTTACAAGGAAAATATTCTCTAGCTAAATTAGCATTAAAAAATCCCTAGCTAAAATAGCGAGGGAAAATTCCTTAGCTAAATTAGCAAGGAAAAAAAATCCCTAGCTATTTTTATTCCAAAATTATTTCATATTTTAAATTTTTTACATAAAATTTAATTACATATTTTTAAATTTTTATATTAAATTTAATAATAACATAAATTATAAACCATTATTTATAATTAAAAAAAATAAAATCAATTCATAAAATAATTTGATACAATATGTTAAACAGTTAAAACAGAAACATAATTAAACTTGATTACATCTTATTCTGCATCAATGTATCTAATGATAGTGCATAAAGTTTAATCTATCTGTGAAATTGATATTGTTTTGTTTCCCCTAGCTTCTCAAGAAATACATACTGCTCTAGCACCTGAGCATATCCCTCCATGGCCAGCATCTTCTAGTTATTTTTCTCTAGTACTGCATGCAGATAGATAACATTGTTATACTTGCATATGGAGCATAACATACTACATTTACAATTAATAAAGAACAAAATATTATGCCACTGATAATTAGATAGACTAGTGCTTGCAACACCAAATGCCATTTGCTAGAAATTTCACATAACAAGATAATCATGAGCTTATTTTTAATTTATCATATAAAGATTTTTCCAAGTTTTCTAGTAAACTGCTCATCAACATAATCTTCTATTTTGCCTAGTTTCACGCATAAGTCCATGGTTAATTAAAAGAAAGTTAGAAAGTACCAAACAAAATAGAAATGGAACTTGAAATGACAACGGGTTGCATGGTATTGAATTTTTGCACACCTGTAGGTTCTTATAGGAATCCAACGAAGCAAATGTTGGGTAATCGCGCTTCCACGGGTAGAGAGAATAAGAACAGAAAACAACAGAAAACACAGAAACAAGCAATATATATATCCCAATTTACAAGCATCCATGACAGAATCAAAACGAAAAATCAACACAGAAATAACGTTGTTCGCGAGTCACTCAGTACGACTAGCTACATCCACCAGAAAATACTTATGCGTTACAAATTAAAACCAAGAAATGGAGCGTCTTACAGTATGCAGCATTCGGTAGTCGTGAAATCGTGCAGAGAGAGAAGAGAACGAAGATAAACAGTTCAACCGGGTCAAAAACAGCTGCCCGAAAAAATAAATACAAAAATAAACATCCGTTATTGTGCTATTGCTGCATCCTCGGGCTTTTAGTATTTCCTTTCTTGCACTTATATGAAAATATTAAAACATATTATTAAGTTAAAACAAATTACATATACAGCAGCAAAGAAACTTGAAAGAAACCAAAAAAAATGAGCAAAAAATGCAATGCACAGAAAAATAACACATGGTAGCCCACGGGCCACGTATTTATTCCATTCACCACTTGAGTTTTACAATGACCGTCTTTACAATCAAGTTGTTAAGAAATGGCTTGGGATTAATAGGTATGGTCTGCAATTTTTAGTAATAAAAAAAATAATGAACGATGCTATCACTACTAAAAATTACGATAATACCTACCAAAATATTAACCAACAAATTCGATAGCTAATTGTTGTCCAAAATACGAACAGTTAGTGACCAAAATAGAGAAACGAAAAACAAAATTTTACCGACCAAAGACCCACCATAATTACCAATTAAATATTTTTGGTCGGTAATCAGTTTGTAGAGTGGTTATCGAATATATTACCGATCATTTAACAACCTAGCATTATACTTGGTCGGTATAGTCTTTTTTCAAATTATTTATAGCTTTGTACATACCGGCCATTTAATGACCAAATATATAGGTCGGTAATTACTGACCAATTCACGATTAATTTATAGATTTGAAGAGGCACATTGGAGAAAAATCAACCAACGAAATTCCCGACCAACAAACGACCATATATTACCTATCAAATACATTTGGTCAGTAATATGCTCTGTAAATAAAAAGGGAATTAGAGAAATACATTCCCAAAAGATTACCGACCATTTAACGACCAAAAATATACAACCATTAAAAATGGTCGGTATAGTGGTTATACAATATATTTTTAAGGTTATAATTTTCAACCAAACTACCGACCAAATATTTAGGTCTGTAATTACTGACCATTTCACCAGCGAATACCAACCATAACTTCCGACCAAAATGTTTTTGGTCGAAAATTGTTAGTATATTAGGATGGAAATAGCGAATAGAAATTACCGACTAATTACCGACCATTTAACGAACAAAAGTGTATTAGCAATTACTTATAGATTTTTCTAATCGATTGCCGACCATAATTTAGGTTGGTAATTCAATGTTTTAAATTTTTGATTTAAAAATCATTTGCTAAATCATTATAACCAAAATTCATCGAAACTCCATTATTTTTCCAAAACAAATGATTATAAGCACGAAATCAGAAAAATTTTATATTTCTTCTGAATTTAGGTAAGTTTTTTTTTGTTCTTCTCCTTCAAATATCTAATACACATCTCCATCTCTCTGAATTATATATAGACATTCGGAAATTCATTATTTCAGTATATTCAGATATTAGGTTTTTTTTTCTCCTCCTAATTTCTTAAATTTTGCTTCAATTTAATTTAATCTAATATGATTTTGACTCGACAAAATTAATTAAACTATAATTTTTTATTTTTTAAAATTTATTCATCTACTGTTTATATTTTTAAAGTTTTAGTGATTTTGATTTCAATTACATGATGTTTGCTTTCGAATAATCTTAATATTAATAGTTTATATTTATATAATCATATGACATTATGTATAAATATCTATACTTTAATATATATAATGATTTATGTTAATTAAAACTTTTATTTAATGTTAATCTTAAATGTCTATAATAGTATATATAACTTTTTAAACATTTATATAATCGAATGATATTATGCATAAATGTCTATACTTTAATATATATAAATGTATTACATTTTAAATACACATTGATATATTTATATAAACATATAAAATTATATATAAATATTTATACATATGTATTAATGTTTAAAAATATCTATACAAAATTTATATTAAAAGATCCATTTATATATTTTCTTATATAACAATTATGTAATATTAAATGATTATACAATTTTGGAAATATTTATATTACATATTATTTTTTATATAAATATAGAATATTTATAATGTTTATATAAATGTGATATATATACTATATATTATTTATAAATGTGTTATATATAAATATAATAATATTTAAGTAAAATTTATAAAAATATTTTATTCACAAATATTATATAGATTCACGTATTCAATTATATAATCATATACCATTTATATAAAAGTATTTTAAACTATATTAATAATAAATTAAACTACTTTTATAACTATATTTATAACTTTATATAGCTAATTTGTAACTATATAATAATGTATAACTATATGTATAATTCTATATAACTATATTTCTAAAAAAATATAGTATATGTATGCTAATATATAATTATATATAATTATATTTTACTAAATGTATACCTATATAAATGTTAAATATAATTATATCTTTAACTACAAACATATTTATAACTATATGTGTATAACTATATATAAATATTTGTATAAATATGTAACACTATATAATTAAATATAACAATATTTGTAACTCTATATACATATATGTATTCATATAATTGAATTAAAATATTTGTTTATATCGTTGTTTATATTTATGTATAACTAATTATCACTACTTGTATAAATATATCTATATATAAATATTTGTTTAATTATATATAACTATTTATAATTATATATATTATATGTAAAATAATATATGACTATAAATAATTGTATCTTACTATGTATATAACTTTAAAAGTTTTATTCATAATTAAATTTAAATATTAAATTTACTGCTTATATTTAATATATATTTGTATATAGTAGTATATAAAAAATTATTTTAGTATATCTATACCTATACATAACTATATGTATAAAAAATTAAATTAAAAAATATAAAAACCTACATGTATAAATATACATTGAACTATATGTGTAACTATATCTATAATAACATGTATTAATATTTATAATTACATGTATAACAACATACAACATTATGTTAAACTAAATGGGTATAACTATATATAAATATTTGTATAACTAAATAAATGTCTATATAATTTTATATAACTATAATTGTAACTAAATATACATTTATGTATTAATATAATTAAAGAAAACAATTTATTTATAACATTGTTTATATTTATGTATACCTACTTATTACTACTTGTATGAATATATCTATATATAACTATATGTTTAATTAATTTATAACTATTTATAACTATATATATTATATGTAAAATAATATATAAATATAAATAATTGTATTTTACTATGTGTATGACATTAAAAGTTTATTCATAATTATATTTAAATATTAAATTAACAGCTTATATTTAATATATATTTGTAAATAGTAGTATATAAAAAAGTATTTTAGTATATCTATACCTATACATTACTATATGTATATATATATATATAATTAAATTAACAAATATATAAACATACATGTATAAATATATCTTTAATTATATTTGTTACTAAATGTATAACCACATGTAACAATATTTATAATTACATGTATAACAACATACAACATTATTTTAAACTATAAATGTATAACTATATATAAATATTTGTATAACTAAAAAAATGTCTATATTATTATATATAACTATATTTGTAAATATATATACATTTATGTATTTATATAAAATTAAAGCAAAAAATTTTTTTATAACATTGTTTATATTTATGTATAACTGCTTATAACTACTTGTATGAATAAATCTATATATAACTTTATGTTTTAATTATATATAACTATTTATAGCTTTATATATTATATGTTAAATAATATATAACTATAAATAATTGTATACTTATCATGTGTATAACTTTAAAAGTTTGAAGCATAATTATATTTAAATATTAAATTAATTGCTTATATTTAATATATTTATGTATATAGTAGTATATAAAAATGTATTTTACTAAATCTATACCTATACATAACTGTGTGTATAAATATATAAAATAAATTAACAAATATATAAAGCTACATGTGTAAATATACGTTTAACTATATGTGTATCTAAATGTATAACCACTTATAACTATATTTATAATTATAACATACAACATTATTTTAAACTATATGTGTATAACTATATATAATTATTTGTATAAATAAATAAATGACTTTATAATTATATATAACTATATTTGTAACTATATATACATTAATGTATTAATATAATTAAAGCAAAAAAAGTTTTTATAACGTTGTTTATATTTATTTATAACTACTTATAACTACTTGTATGAATATATCTATATATAACTATATGTTTAATTATACATAACTATTTATAACTATATATAGTATTTGTAGAATAATATATGACTATAAATAATTATATCTTACTAAGTGTATAACTTTAAAAGTTTTATGCATAATTATATTTAAATATTTTATTTGCAGCTTATATTAAATATATATTTGTAAATAGTAGTATATAAAAAAGTATTTTAGCATATCTATACCTATACATTATTATATGTATAAATATATAAAATTAAATTAACAAATATATAAACATACATGTGTATATATATGTTTAACTATATATGTAACTAAATGTATAACAACATATACTTATATTTCACTATAAGAAAAATTTCATATAGCTCGGGATAATTCGTGTAGCTAAATGGGAATTTTCCATCGCTAAAAGGGATATAGCAACGGATTAACAATGGATAATTTCCCTATCAAAAGTGCTGGTTACTAAAATTTAGCAAGGGA
Organism: Sapria himalayana; assembly: GCA_029783825.1. Taxonomy (NCBI): domain Eukaryota; kingdom Viridiplantae; phylum Streptophyta; class Magnoliopsida; order Malpighiales; family Rafflesiaceae; genus Sapria; species Sapria himalayana. The sequence continues at coordinate 457,865 of JAREIK010000114.1, read as the reverse complement.
AAGTGTCCCTAAATAAATATTTAGTGATGGAAAAATCACTAGTTAAAAAATATTTTACCTAGCTAAATTAGCAAGTTAAGTGAGATTTTCCATCGCTAAACAAAAATAACGACGAACGATTTCCCAAGCTAAAGTGCTAGTCGCTAAATTTTAGTGTAGCTAAATAAATTTAGCGACGGAAATTCTATTGCTAAAATAAAGATTTCTCTTGCTAAATTAACTAGGGAATTTTCAATAGCTATTTTAGCAAGGGATTTTTCCCTTGCTAATTTATCAAGGGATTTTTCCCTAGCTATTCTAATTTCAAAACTTTTTTGAGAATTTAATTTATTTTAAATTTTTTTAATTAAAGAATTTAATAATTTTATATGAAGTTGAATATAAAAAGAAACTATAAATAATTTATAATAAACAAAAAATAAAATAATTTAATAACTTATTCTAATTCAATATTTTACATAATTGAAACTAAAAATAACAAAATTTTATTACATCTTATTAATCAATGTTTCTACCGACAGTGCATAAAGTATAATAAATCCATTCATTGACATTGTTTTCTCTCCCTCTGCTCCACCGATCACCATTTTCTAGTTCGACAAAGCTGATGAGTCATGGCACGTAATGTCTTGTGTAAAAACCAATCACTTATACATGTTTTGTATCAGAAACAATGCGGTATCATATCTGTAAGAAAATTAAACAACTTAGTCAAATTAAAATAAAAAAATATTATGTTTTGATAAATATATAATCCTATAGTATATATGTAAATATATACCAGCATTTTACTCCTACATATATTGCTACAATATATGTACATACAAATTTTATTATTATGTGTACATATATACTGAGTACAAATATACTTAGTATATATATACATAAAATACTGTTGTATTATATGTACATACATACGAACTTTATTCGTATGTATATACTGCATTTGCTGTTGTTCCTCCTGTCATTGCCAATGCCACTACTACTACTGCCGCTACCACCGCTGCCTCTACTGTCGCCGTTGCCTCTGCTGCTGCCACTGCTACAGATGTCGCTGATGCCGCCATCACTGCCGCCGCCATCGTCACTGTCTGATTCAGTGGTGGTCGCCACTGCACCCACAGATGGTGCTGCGGCTGCTGCCATAGCTGCCGCTGCCACCATTGCTACTGCCACTGTTGCTGCTACCACTATGATCATTTCCACCTCTACCACTATTGTCGCTGCTACCACCACTATCTCCGTTATTGCTACCTCCGCTACTACCGCTCCCATCGATGCTGTTGCCGTTGCTGCCACTGCTACCACTACAGCCGCCGCTACTACTGCCACTGATGCCACCGCCGCCACTGCCCCTGTAGTCACAACCGCAGCTGCCGTGACCACCACTATCACTGCCACAGCCACTGCTGCCGCCACTATCGTTGCCGCTGCTGCCACCGCCACTTCTGCCGCTACCGCTGCCACTGCTACTACTATTAATATTAAGCTTTTACATACCTATAATAGGTTAAAACTCTACCCAAAAAATTCAGAGACACACAAACATATTCACAAATATATAAAAACAAATATTATATACATGAACAAACAGAAATTAAAGTTGATTGTTATACAGCTTCAACAAAATTTTAATTAAATAATTTAATATTTTTATATTAAATTGAATAAAAATAGAAACTATAAATAAAAATTTTAAATTAAACAAAAAAAATCATTTAATAACTTATTCGTATACAGTATTTTAAATAACTAAAATAAATAAATAACAAAATTATATTACATCTTATTAATCAATGTATCTACCGACTATGCATAAAGTATAATCTATCCATGCATTGACGTTACTTTCTCTCCCTCTGCTCCTCTGATCACCAACTTTCTGTTGCAAAAAAGTTGTATGAGTCATGGTACTTCATGTCTATTGAAAAATCCCTTCACTTATACTAGCTTCGTATGGGAAACAATGTGGTATCATATCTGTAAGAAATTTAAACTACTCAATCATATCAAAATAAATTAATAAAAATTATGTTTTGTAAATATATATTACTACAGTAAATATATACATATATATTAGCATTTGACTCGTACATATATTACCTACAATATATGTACATATAAACTACAATATTATGCATACATATATACTAGGTACATATTTACTCAGTATATATGTACATAAAATACTGCAGTATTATATGGACGAATATACTAACTATATACGTATGTATATACCACATTTATTGTCATTGCTGCTACTCCCGCCATTGCTGCCACTCCTACCACTGCTACCACCGCCACCACTGCCACCACCGATGCCGCTCCCCCGCTACCACCACTGCAGCCACACCCGCCAACATCGCTACTACTGCTACTGATAATAGGCTTTTACAACCCTATAATAGGCTAAAAGTCTACCCAAAAAATTTGGAGACACACAAAGATATTCACAATTATATAAAATTAGTTATTATAGACATGAACAAATACAAATTAAAGTTGATTGTCATACAGCTTCGACAAAAATTTAATTAAATAAAATAATATTATTAAATTAAATTGAATAAAAACCAAAACTATAAATGAAAATTTTAAATTAAACAAAAAAAATTCATTTAATATCTTATTCTAATACAATATTTTAAATAACTAAAACAAAAAAAAATAATAAAATTTTATTACATCTTATTAATCAATGTATCTACCGATAGTGCATAAAGTATAATCTATCCATGCATTAATGTTGCTTTCTCTCGCTCTACTCCCTTGGCACTAACTTTCTGCTGTGAAAAAGCTATCTGATTCACGGTGTGTCATGTCTGTTGAAAAATCCATTCACTTATACAAGCTTCATATGGGAAACAATGTGGTACCATATATGTAAGAAATTTAAACCACTCTATTAAATCAAATTAAATAAAAAAACTATGTTTTTATAAATATATATTACTGTAGTAAATATGTACATATATTATACATTTCACTCGTACATATATTACTATTGTATGTGGACATATAAACTATAGTATTATGTGTACATATATACTGAGTACATATATACTCAGTATATATGTACTAAAAATAATGTAGTATTATACATACGTATTTACTGACTATATACATACGTATGTACTGCATTTGTTGTCGTTGCTGCTGCTCCTACTATTGCTGTCGATCCTGATGCTGTTGCTGCCCCTGCCGCTGCTACTCTTACCTCTACAGCTGCCATTTCTGCCACTACTACCATTGTTGCTTGTGCTGCCACCACTACCGGTGCTGTAGCCGCTACTACTACTGTAGCCATTGCTAGTGCTGCCACTACTACTACTATAGCCATTGCTGGTACTGCCGCTACTGCATCTGCTACCACCGCTACTGCATCTGCTACCACCGCTACCGCTAATGTAGCTGCTGCCCCCACTATCGCCACTGCCACTGATGCTGCTGTTGCCTCTGCTGTAGTCATTACTGCTACTGCTGCTGCCACCACCACTGGCACTGCTGCTACTGCTACCGCCACTGCCGCCGCTACCATGGTTGCTGATGCTGCCACCATTGTAGCTGTTGCCGCCACTATCATTGTTGCAGCTACTACTGCCTCTACCATCACTCCTGCTGGTGCCACCACCACCACTGCTAAAAATAGTCTTTTACATACCTATAATTGGCTAAAACTATGGCCAAAAAATTCGAAGACACAAGAACATATTCACTGATATATAAAAAAAATTATTATAGACATGAACAAACACAAATTAAAGTTGATTTTCATACAGCTTCAACAAAAATCCTAAAGATGTACAAAAATTATGTTTAGAAAGAGAGATAGAGTGCAAAAATAAAATGTTTTAAGAATAATAAAGATAAGATAAGCTAGGCCTCCTTTTGATCAAGCTAAAATCGGTAATATGGGGCCCATGCATTAGAAGGACCATGGTAATGTCTGAAAACTTTGAATTTAAATTTTTTCTTGTGTCTCATATAATGTGTCTTGTAACGAATCATAATTAGGTTAATCGGAAAAGCAAAGAACAAAACCAGAATAAAAAAAAATTGAAACCTGCCAAAAAATATCATAATTATTTGCTACACATAGACAAAAATAAATAACAGTTCAAAAAAAATTCTCAGACGAAATCATCCTCATAATTTGTAGGGAATGCTAGCCTCTCCTGTGAGGTTTCACAGATGGATCTCAAAATGCTATCTGTTATGCCAATGCCGCTAACTGTGACTCCATATAGAACATCTGTTATTGTATTACATTCTTAAATTCTGTCATCTCATTATTCATTTCTTTAATTTCTTGCATTTCTTACATCAAATTAGTATACTTTTCATCCTTATGTTCTTAATATCATATATTTCTTCCTTCAAATGAGATATCTGCGCATCATTCTTTTTCATTTCGGTCTCCATAAATACAATACATTCATTTGTTTCCAGTGCTTGTTGTTCGACCACCTCATCCACCTTTGTTGAGACAAATGAATGAGAATCACATCTACTACAACAAAATGTCATTCCCTTAGAGCTGATTCCATACACTCACTGCTTCTTTCGACCTCCTATGGTCTCCAAATAAATTGGATCGTAGTCAATTGGTTGAAAATCCATAAAACCCTCAACTTGTTGATGAGCATCTGTCACACGTTCCTCCATTAGATCCTAAGATAAAATAGAGAAAAAACTATTCTAGATATATAAAAATAAAATAAATATTTTGCATTCCAAACAATTTTCATAATGTACTGTAGTTTTATAAAATCTAATTAATATCACAAATTCTTACAGCAATCATCTGAGACATGTTGTAAAGATACTATTTAATTTATGCATCTTCCTGAAAATCTCATAAAAATTTGTATCTCGACCCAATTCTCCCGCCTAGAATATGTTTTAATTAAGTCATAAAAAACAAAAGATCAAAAAATTTAACAAAATTAATAAAACCATGCTGAGATTTGATTTATTGGACTATTAGGACAACCACAAAATATATAAATGTATAGAATTTTAAAATTGTATCAAATCTAAATCATGCTCAATGCTCGACTTTGACCCTCCTGTGTGTCGACAGATTCTTGTACCTAGTCCAGCTACCTCACTTCATTGATTTTTTCAGTTAATATTTAATTTTTTTTCTTCACACATGGCTCCTCCCAATAATTAAGCCACTCGGGCCAGTCATCCTCCGATATAAAATCAGGCATTTCTTTAATATTCTTCAATTTATGGACAAAATCAGAATACTGTTGAGCAGCTTTGATTTTTCATAATGACTATCTTTCCGTCAAATTTGGGTGCACATGTGCACTAATTCTATATATAGAAAAAATCACAAAAGAATTTATATTAACAACAAGAACATAATTATTTACTGCTTGAATAATAACCAACATAATAGTTAAGTAATTAGATAATTATTTTTCAATTCTTTTATTTTGTTATTTTTACCTGAGTGTCATTAAAATATGGCTTTTATGTCGATTCAGAAACTTTCTTCCTAGAAAATGCTTTAGAATCAACCATTTTCTTGAAAGACATTGTAATTATAGTCAAACACATATGAGATGGAATAAAACTATACAAATAAATAAATAATAATGAAAACAAGCAAATCATAACAATAAAAAAACCACTAACAGTAACATCAAAAGTTTTTTTTCAAGTCATTTTTACATATTTCTTTTACCTCTCATCGACATTCTCAATTTCCAACTTTGCACTGACTATAGAGGAAGGTGCAACATTTGATGAAGTCGTTGGTTTTGTAAATGGGGGAATATCAGTGTAAAATATGGTGTAGAAGATAGAGATGGATCATAAGTGTGTGCAGGTAGTACAATGGGTTGTGGGCTTACATCTCATAAAGGTGATAGTAGAGCTCTCAATGATGGTGATGGTGATAGAAATGAAGATGGTAATTGTGATGTTGAAGTCTGTATATGGTGGCTATGAGATGGTACTGATTTTGTAACATGATGTAATATACTAGATTAATTTGATTCATTTCTATGTCCACGTCCATCTCCACCACAGCCACTTCCTTTAGGTTCCATCTACTGTACAAAATAAAACATAGAACAAATAATAGAGATATGATGAACAAGATTGCATTTTTGAATAAAAAACACTGATAGATTTCAACAAAATATAAAAATTATTTAATAGTTTAATATTATAATAAAATTATAAGAATTTAATTATCAGAATCACTGTCATCCCCTAATGGATCTTCTGATATTTCGTCTGATTTTGATAGAACATCAAACTCATCTTTAGATAGAAATTATTCATCTTCAATTTCTATTATGCCACTATTTAAATCACAAAAATTGTCTAGATCTTAATCTACATTCACAGGCTCAATATTATTTATGTCATCTTTCTGGAATGCCGGTGCAATATCTAAGTATGCACTTCTTTTTTGTGATGTTGGTACTTCAAATTTTTATCGAGCTTTGATTTTTAAAATCACCCATCAATCTCTCTTATCATGAGATAAACTTGGATATGTACAATAATATACTTGAGCGACTTGAACTGCCATAATAAATGGCTCATATCAATTATATAATGTGTTTATAGTTAACATCCACTAGCTTATAATTTGAATGAATCTTTGTGCCCACGTTTCGTGTAGGATCAAACCAGTCGCACTTAAATAATACAATTCTGTTATTTTCGAGTCGAGGATACTCCAACTCAATAACATCTTTGAGTTGACCATAATAATTAATCTCAACTGCACTATAACCTGAGCCGTTAATGCATACACCACTATTCAATGTTGTTTTAGAAGAACCATGCCCGATTGTGTGAAATGCATATCCATTAACGAAATACCGAGGATAGGTTGTCACATATCTAAACGGGCCTTTACTTAGATTCTAAATGAAAATATTTGAATCTCCATTTGAAGCATCAATTGCCTGTGACATAAATTAAAAAAATGATATTAACTAATAAAAGATACAAATAAATTAAATATATCAAAAATTTAAAACTTAATAATTCTCACAAAATTTTTTAACCAATTTATAAATTCAGTTTCTAACATATAATCGACATCATTGCTGGAAATTGCTGGTTGCCTGCATTTTAACTACTCAACATAAATGCTGCAGAAATATAAAATGAGAAAGAAAAATGTATATCAATTTTTAATAATTCCTATTAAAGATAAAATTAAACTATGATTAAACATGCAACCATTTTGAATATACATACTCAATATATTGTGCAACCTCCTCATAATTAAGTAAAACATACCTCTGAGTTGCTCTGTACCCTTCATCTATTATACATCTTTTCATTTCTCTTCCAAATTCTCTTCCAAGATGCTTGAAGATAGCTAGTTTGTCCACAAACACATCTTCTACCATCACATGACCTTCATCATTCCGCGGCACATTTCTATTCTTTGTATTGACATGATCCTCAAAATAATAAGAACAAAATGATGATGCTTCTTCTACTAAATATGCATTGCAAATTGAACCTTCAACTTTTTCCTTGTTTCTAATATTCAATTTCAACATAAGAAGATACCTATAGCCACAATGCAATTACAATTATGTTATGTACAAAATAATAAAACATGACAAATTATATGTATTTACCTCTCAAAAAAATACATCCACGTGTATTGCACTGGCCCTGCTATTCTTGCTTCATATGCCAAAGGGACCGGAAAATGCTCCATTGAGTCAAAAAAAACTCTATGGGAATATCTGTTCAAGCTTAGAAATAATAAGTGGAATGTCATTCTCCAGCTTCACCATGTCATCTATTTTGATTGTGGTTGTAGTTAGCTATTTGAAAAACAAACTAAGTTCTATAAAGACCTTCCAAACACTTAGGGGAATTAATTCATGGAATGTAATTGGTATTAATCTCTGCATAAATACATGACAGTCATGACTTTTCATTCCAAATAACTTAATATTCTTCATATCCACGATCTACCCATATTTAACACATATCCATCATGGAATTTCAAATTTTTAACCAATTCACACAATATCTGTCTTGCCTTCTTATCAAGTGTGTAGCAAGCTTTAGGAAATTTTCCTATTGCCTCATTCAATTTCAATTCAGGACACTGACAGTAATCATTCAGCTCTTATCTTGATTTTAAAGTTTGTTTTATTTTTCCGTCTACATTAAGGATAGTGTTGAAAATACTTTCGAACATAATTTTTTCAATATGCATTACAACAAAGTTATAACGAATTAAATTGGACTTCCAATATGGAAGTCCCAAAATATACTACGTTTCCTCCAACCAAATATTTTGCCTATTGGTCTATTACTTTCAGAAGCATCCTTTTTAGTTACATTCTTCAAACTCAACGTCTGAATCTCTATCATAATATCATCTCCTGAATGAACTACTAGCGCAACTATCATCACAATTTTATTTTTTCAAAATGTAGTTCAATTTCTTTTAAATGGATGATTCGTAGGTAGAAACTTACGATAATTATCAAACCATGACTGTTTACCAATAAATTTGAAGGTAAATGTATAAGAATTTTCCATGCAATACGGGCATGTGAATCATCTTGTAGACTCCAGCCAGACAATATTGAATATGTAACAAAGTCACTTACCATTCACATAAGGGCTGCCCACATGTGATTTAACTCTGCAATAAGAGGCTGTAATAAAACATCCCACAAATGATTTAACTCTACAATAAGAGGCTGTAAGAAAATATCCAGTATGTCTTATGGATTTTTTGGCCCTGGAACCAATATTGACAAAAACATATATTGCTCCTTCATACACAACCATGGAGACAAGTTATAAGGTGTCACTATCACTGGCCATGTTGAATACTATTGTCCAGATTGCCTAAATGGCTAAAATCAATTAGTGCAAAGACCCAATTTCACATTTTGACTTTCTACTACAAATTCTTGATGTATATTATTAAAAAGGTTCCAAGAAAGTGAATCTGATGGATGACGCATTACCCCTCTTCAACCTCATGCTCATAATGCCACCTCACATCATTTGCTGTAGCATTTGATACATATAGTCTCTGTAATCAAGGAATTAATAGAAAATAATATATCTTCTTATAGACACCCTTTAATTTTTGTCGCATATCTACAACACAAGGTGCCTTCTTAAATCGAGGATGATCACAAAACTTATAGCTAATTAAATAACTATCTCTACCCCAATATAACATAGATCCATTTAAACAACAATCTATTTTTTCCACTGATAGACACATTCCTCATTTTAACTTCTTAGTGTTGTAAAAGTTATTAATGATCAAATTATTATCCAGAATAATCTCCATAAGTTTTACCACCTTATCAAATAATTTCTCAGACATATGATTTTCTAACTTAATGCTCATAAGTTGAGCTACAAGTGATAATTGCGAATGTGTATTACAACCAAGCCAAAACTCTTTATCTGTAGTTTTAAGCATTTCATAAAATTTCTGAGCTTTAGGATTAGGTTGTTCATCCATGTTATCCATATTGAAGTCAGCACCATTAACTTTTGTGATCATTTTATGGTATGCGTTTGATGATTCTTCACTACAAGCAAATGATTCAGTACCCTCATTTTGCTCAATATTCAGAGCCATTGTACTTTCCCCATCATAAATCCAAACAAAATAATTTGGCACAAAGCCATATTTAGCCAAATGGTATCTCATAGTGTTTGCATCACAAAAAGGAATATTGTGACACTTGCAATGATTACATGGATAGTTAATTATTTCTCCATCCATTAATCTCGATTGACTACATGCAAAATTGATGAAAGTTTCAAGCCCAGTCAAAAAATCTGTATTCAAAAATCCATTAATAAACCTTTTATACATCAATTGATGATCTGAACTCATTTTTCCCTATTTTATATACAAAAAATAATGCCCAATTATTATTTTGAATAAAACATTCTATTACTTCAAAATATACAAATAATTAAATAAAATTACTTATATATGAATATTTACAAATTAAATATCATGAATATCGAGGTAATGCATTTGTAGAATCTACATGAATAGACAAAGTAATTTTTAGCATGATAAAGATTAATATATATCATAGTAATACTAAATAAAAGGAGCAAAATATGATAATACACAAGAAACAAAAGCAAAAAAGAAAGACATTTAAAGTTTGAAGGAGGAGAGGGAGAGAGAGAGAGATAGAGAAGGTCGGGGAGAGAGGGGTAGAGAAATGGGGAGACGGGGAGATAGAGAGAGGGGAAAGTGAATGAGAAGGAGGGAGAGAGGGTGAGAGAAATGATGAAAGGGAGAAGGAGAGGGGGGAGAGAGGGGGGGGAAGAGGAAGAGAGAGAGAGAGAGAAAGAGGGAGTGAGAGGGAGAGAGAGAGAGAGAGGGGGGGAGAGAGTGAGAGAGTGAACATGCAAGAAAGAAGAGTAAGAAAGAAAAAAATAAGAGAGAGAGAAAGAGTGACACTTAAAGAAAAAAAGGAAGAGAGTGATAGAAAGAATTAGTGAGGGACAGAGAGGCACATAGAGAGTGTAGTGTTAGAATGAAGAATTATATAAAAGAAAATAAAATTTTTTTAGTACAAACCTATCAAATATTACATCTTTTATTATACATAAGTTCATATTTGGGCCTGAGGCCCAAATGCTAAGGTTAGGTAAGAGTACGACCTTTATTTGTATTATACCATATATGAGCCTGATCAATGGACACTCTCATGCTATGTGCTTACATATTGTTGATATTATATCTTTAGCCATTTTATTTCAAGTTAGTGCAACAAATTAGTATTATCCCATATATAATTATATGTTAGTATACATATAGTAAATGTAGTTATAAATAGTTACATATAGTTAAACATATAATTATATATAGATATATGCATACAAGTAGTTATAAGTAAATATAAATAAATATATACAAAGTTATAAACAATTATATAGATTTACATATATGTATAAATTATTAAAAATAAAGTTATATTTATTTATATAGAGTTTTTTATAGTTATACAAATATTTATATATAGTTATATACATATAGTTAAACATTATGTTGTGTGTTTTTATACATATAATTATAATTATAGTTACATGTGGTTATACATATAGTTACACGTATAGTTAAACTTATATTTATACATGTATGTATATATATTTTTTCATATAATTTCATATATTTATACATATAGTTATTTATTGGTATGGATATACGAAAATATATTTTTTATACTGATATATAAAAATATATATTAAATATATGTTATTAATTATAAATTTAAATATAGTTATGTATAAAGTTTGTATAGTTATATATATAGTAAGATAGAATTATTTATAGTTATATGTTATTATACATATGATATATATAGTTATAAAAATTTATATATCATTAAACATTTAGTTATATATATATATATATATTCATATGAGTAGTTATATTTAGTTATACATAAATATATACAATGTTATAAACAAATATATAGATTTACGTATATGTATACATATACGTATAAATAGTTAAAAATATAGTTAAATTTAATTATATAAAGTTTTATTTAGTTTTACAAATATTTATATACAGTTATACATATATAATTAAACATAAAGTTTTATGATTTAATACATGTAATTATAAATATTGTTACTTGTGGTTATACATATAGTTACACATATAGTTATACTTATATTTATACATGTAGGTATATATATTTATTCATATAATTTTATATATTTAAACATTTATTTATGTATAGGTATTGTAAAATACATTTTTATATACTAATATATACAAATGTATATTAAATATAAGATGTAAATTATATATTTAAATATATTTATATATAAAACTTTTATAGTTATATATAATAAGATTCAATTATTTATAGTTATATGTTATTATGCATATAGTATATATAGATATTAATATTTATTATATATTTAAACATATAGTTATATATAAATATATTCATACAAATAGTTATACATAAATATATAATGTTATAAATAAATATATAAATTTACATATATGTATACATAGTTACAGATATAGGTATATTTAATTATATAGAGTGATATATAGTTATACAAATATGTATATATAGTTATAGAAATATTTATATATAGTTATACACATATAGTTAAATATAATGTTGTATGTTATTATACATGTAATTATAAATATAGTTACATGTGGTCATACATATAGTTACACATATAGTTATACTTATATTTATACATGTAGATATATATATATATATATATATATATATATATATATATATATATATATATATATATTTATTTATTTATTTATTTATATTTATATACTTTTATATATGTATACATATAATTATTTATAGATATATATATGGTAAAATACATTTTTTATATACTAATATATAAAAATGTATTTTAAATAGTTGTTGTTAATTATGTTTGTAAATATTGTTATGTATAATATTTTAAAGTTATACATATAGTCAAAGATAATTATTTATAGTTATATGTTTTTATACATTTGGGATCCAAAGGCAAAAAGACACAAAACAGAAAACAAACAAGTTTGACTTACAACAGATCATAATGATGTAAATGTTGTCTTGTATTTCAGGCGTGCAATATATAAATATAAATACAATTTGAATCCCCCTAGAAATAAATGATGTCATCCACATAGCAGAACAAAAATAAAGCAAAATAGGTTTAAATTAGATCTACATCCAGATATGTCAACAAAGTTTGCCTAGCATGCTAAAATTGTTTATGATTTGCTGGCAATGTAATTGGAAATCCAATCAAGACCATCGTAGGGGCTCTTTCTAGAGGTAGCACAGGTGCTTTGAATGTGCCAATGACGTTGGAGAATATAATGAAGTCCTAGCTTGTCAGTAATTTTATCTGCATTCATCATATTGGGAAGATCTTGCTTATTGGAAAATACCAGTAAAACTGCATCACGAAGCTTTTCCTCATTTAGCATCCTATGCAACTCATATTTGGCTTCAACTACTCGATCTCTAGCATTGCTGTCCATCACACAAATATGAGACCTTGAGTTTTTTGGAAGTAATCCCTCTAGAAAGGGTGAATATTGTCTTGACCCCTAACATACCACACAATGAAATTGATGTTTTTGTATTTAACAGTCTCTACATTGAAGAAAATATTAGTAATTGTGGTGATAATTTGACCAAGCTTCAAGTTATACAGAATGGGTTTCTTTCATCCAGCATCAAGACCTAGCATCAAAATCCACATCTTCTTGGTGACAAAGAGCCTGCTGAACAACTTTGTGAACGTAAACTCCATTTCTTCCACTAAATCTCAATCCCTTTCTCGTATGGCAATAAATAGATTTGATGAGAGAAATAAAAAGAATTAATAGACCTCAAGAGATGGTCACTAGAGAGAGAGGTCAACCTTTATAGGTGTATATACCTATAGTATATATAATTAAAAATAAAGTTATATATAGTTAAACATATAATTATATATAAATTTATTCATACAAGTAGTTATAAGTAGTTATACATAAATATATACAAAGTTATAAATATATATATATATATATTTAATTATATGAATACATATATGTCTACATAGATACAAATATAGTTATATTTAATTATATAGAGTATTACATAGATATACAAATATTTATATATAATTATATACATATAGTTATAAATTTGTATGTAGTTAAAGATATAGTTATATATAATATTTTTATAGTTATACGTATAGTAAAATATAATTATATATAGTTATATTACTATACATATGATATATTTTGTTAAAAATATAGTTATATAGAATTACTCATATAGTTATAAAATGTTATATAGTTAAAAAAATAGTTATATATAATTATTAATATAGTTAAAAAAATAGTTTACGTAGTTACAAATATAGTTAAATATAAGTATAAAAAGTTTTATATAGTTATACAAATATTTATAAATAGTTATCATATACAATGATAACAACAAATGCTAAAATGCCCAATTGAATTACACAAATATAGAGAAAGAACTTGTATCAACAATCTTTTCTTTTGGCAAATTAATATCATATTTAGTGGGGACCAAAGTCATAGTATATACTAAATATTCTATAATAAAATATCTCATAGAAATGTAAGATGTCAGTCCTAGATTGATTTGATGGATTTTAGTATTAAAATAGTTTGAACTAAAGATATTAGATAAGAAATGTACATATAATCAAAATTGGAAATAGCTTATCATGACTAGAAAAAAGAAGATAGAAGAGTTGTTAAAGAAGATATTATATAGATTTTTTTATTTGATCAAATTATACTATTGAATGAAAATGTAACACCATGGTATTTAGTTTCGAATAAACCTTTATCATTGCAAGTATTACTCTGATCAAAATTTGAGGCAAAGTGTAATAGATGGGAGAATTGTCGTATCTTGCAATAATGTCACTTTTTGCTCATGCTCTCACGAATATGTGGAACATGTTAATATTCATGTGCTCAAGTATTTTTCTTCTTAAAATTAATGTTGATATTTACATATATATGCATAAATATATAAGTGCATATACACTACCCTACACACACACACATTTATACATTAATATACATTATATATCAGCATACACATTTTTGTACTTTTGTATATATTCACATATGTATCTACATTTTCAAAGTTGTGTGTATATACTTATATGCATGCATATATTATTGTACACCCACACAAACACACACATATACCTATATACATAATGTATTTTTAATGTTACACATGAAACTATTATATATCTGTGTGTGTGTCTATGTGTGTGTAAATGTATTTAAAATTTTTTGATTTTGTAAATTTAATTAAAATAAAATATTAAATAATGTACACAATTTATAAATTATTATAAATTTTTTATATTTAAAATAAATATTTTTGTGGGTGTTTATCTGTATGCGTGTGTGTGTGTGTGTATGCATGTGTGAAGCATATTAATACGTAAAATGAAATTATGAATTAAATATATGAGCTTCTATTATATTTAAATAGTTGTTATTTTTAATATTTATATTAAAATAACTATCATTATACTCATATAAATAAATGAAATCGACATATCTATAAATTATTTTGGTTTTATAATTATGTTAAAAATGAAAATATAATTAATAAATAGATAATATTGTTTTTGTTTGTCTATATACTTTTTTTATTAAAATATTAATGTCTATAATAAATTTATACCTATTATTTATTGTTATTAATAAATTTTTAGAAACTTCAAAATTCAAACAAATATAATGTTGTGCATATAAATACATGCCTTTAATGTTTCATAAAAAAGTAATTATTTATTTAATTATGTTCAATCAAAATAGATTATCATATAAATACAAGAGTAAATTTTTCTTCAAGTAATTATTATTTTATTTTATTCAAAATATATAAATGATCATAATAATATATAAATTTATTTTTTAAAATAAATTTTTTAATTTTTTTTTAATTTAATACATTACATTGTTTTTTTTTGTAATTAATATATACATTTCAAATATTATTTATTTATAATAAATATAACATATTGAATATTATGAAATACAAATTTTATTTTTTATGTTTTTCTTTGTAAATTGAAACTACATCACATATATATTTTAGGAATTTTTTATAATATTTACTACACAAACATATTGTGATTAGTTTTGAAAATTACAAAATAAATTTTAACAAATTAACATTTTATTAGAAATCAATTTTAGTTAAATGATATTAAGTGAAACAAAAATAAAAACCCTAAACATATTATATCATAATGATTTATACAAACATATAAAAATATAATAAAAAATATTTAAGATTGAAAGAATTAAATTCAAGTTCCTAAAATATATGGGAAAAAGATAAAGATTTATACAATATCCAAAAAATCATATATGAATGAGTTGAATGATATGAATGGATATTATGTTTCTAAAGCATATAGTTATACATTTTGTAGATGTAGTTATATATATATATATTTTCATGTAATTATATATATTTAGACATATGACTATGTATAGGTATTGATATAGATAAATACATTTATATATAGTAATATGTTGATATACATATTGTTAAATACATTTATATATAGTTATATATCTATTTATATATATGTATATTAAATATACATCATTATATTTATATATAATTATGTTTATGTATATTTTATTTGTATATTGTTTATATATAGTTATGTATATTAATGTAGATAAATACATTTATATATAGTAATATGTTTATATACATATTGTAAAATAGATTTATATTTATTTATGTATAAATGTCTATATATATGTATATTAAATATACATTGTTGAATTTATATAATAATGTTTATGTATACTATTTTTTAGTTATATATATATAGTAAAATACACTTATATAAGAAATTCAAATTATATCACACATGGATATTGATGTATAGTTATGTTTAAATACACTTATTTAAAATACACGCATGTTTATTTATACTATTTTTGTATACTGTATATATATAGTTATGTCGGCATCCCTAAGTATGTATACTATTTATATTGATATATAAATGTATACTAGTTATGTAGATATCAAGTCGGCTTACCTAAGTATGTATACTAGTAATGTAGATATCAAGTCAGCATAGCTATGTATGTATACTAGTTAAGTATAAAAAACACATGCATATTGATGTATACTATTTTTCAAGATATCAAGTCGGCATACCTAGGTATGTATACTATTTATATTGATGTATAAATATATACTAGTTATGTAGATATCAAGTCGGCATACCTAAGTATGTATACTAGTTATTTAGATATCAAGTCGGCATACCTAAGTATGTATACTAGTTATGTATAAAATACACAAGCATTTTGATGTAAACTATTTTTGTAGATATCAAGTCGGCATACGTAAGTATATATTCTATTTATATATTGTTTTTGTATACTATCACCATCAAAATCAACACAATGACAATGTATTATATCACAAATGCATGAAGTATTTATACGAATAAGTTTATATACACAATCCAAGCATACCTTGGTGATTAAAGAAGATTTTCAGAAACAAAAAAAACAGAATCAAAATGCTTAATCTTCGATTAAGCAATCCAATATAATCAATGAAGAATAAATATATAAAACGTACCTCAAATCAATAACAAATTAAAACTTAAACATCGAGTAAATTTTGTTGCCTCGGCATCGAGAGATAGATGGTGGGATGCAGAGGAATTCGGTTCAAGTGTTAGAGATGCTTTGGCATCGAGAGACAGAATGTATATTTAAGAAAATATATATATATTTTTAATTATTAAAACATTAAATAAACAATATATATATATATATATATTACAAAAATACTCATTAATTTTATTTACTATTAAGATTTTTTCAACAAAATTAATGTGCGTGTAGCAACGTACAAATGAAAAACAAATACTTTACAATTTTTTATTATAATATTAATTAAACAATAAATATATAAACAATAAAAAAATATTTTTAGCCATTTAAAAAAAATATCAATAGGTACAAAATTAACAAACTTCATATAATAATATATAAATGAAAAGATGATTTATCTTCTAGCCACTCACCTAAGAGTTATAAAATACTCTTAATGTTAAAAAATATATAAAAATTTATATTGTATGGTTATAATTTTTTAAGAATTCATATTAATTTTTACAAAGATAATATGAAATAATTTAAAGACATACAATTTCATATAATTTGATATCATTATTAATTTTTAAAATTCAAAAAATTACATAAAGTGAGAAGATAATTTAAAAAAGATATATTTATTATTTTAATAAAAATAATAAATGTTAAAAGCTAATTGTAAAAATATTACTCAATTATTTAATTTGTATAAATTTTAGTAGAAGCAAGCATATATGTATTTATTTATAAAATATTAATTTATTTTCTTTTAACTTTATTGAAAATTTTATATTTTTATTATATTTCTAGATTTTCAAAATATTTTAAATTCATTTTTTTAAAAGGTTCCTATAATCATAATTTTTTTATACTTATCATAATATTAATATTTACTAGTATATTTGTCAATTCAAATATTTTTGAAAATATTTTCTATTTTATCATATAATTAATTAATTTACATTTATATTAGTAGTAATTTTAATATTACTTTAATTTTTAAAATATCGAAAAAAATTATTATACTTATTGAATTTATTATTTAATGTTACTTTAATACAAATTATTTAGTTTCTTAATTAAAATTTTAGAAAATTTTTTTGTATAATGTTTTAAAAAATTAATGCATCATAACAATAGTTATTTTAGCCCTTATTAATATAATTTTGTTTATATTTTTATATTTTTAAATTATTTATTTATATTTTTATTTTTTTATGATTTTACGAGGAGAATGTATCCTTTAAGGATTGCTCATCTATAGACCATAACATATATTTTATAAACAAAATTAAATAAAATATTAAAACTAATAAAAAATTTTAAAAATTAAAAAATTAAATATTGGCTAGAGAAATTCCACCACTATGTTTGAGATTTAATTAGATAGTAAAGTTGAGTCACTAAATCCTTCTTTATATTTTGTATTTAATTAACTAGGGAATTTAGTCGCTAAATCTAGCGATATATTTCAGATTTAATTAGCTAGGGAAGATCCGTCATAAAAATCCATCACTATATTCAGGAAGTATTGGCTAAGGAAGTTATGTTGCTATAATCAGTCGCTATTTTAGTATGTAATTAATTAGGGAATTCTATCGCTAAATCTATTGCAATATTTTGGGGTAAAATTAGCTTAGGGAAATTCTATTGCTAAAATCCGTTGCTATGTTACGGATGTAATTAGCTAGGGAATTATGTCGCTGAAATTTGTCCCTGAAATCTGTCGCTGAAATCTATCGCTATGTTCCAGATGTAAATAACTAGGGAAATTCCATCGCTAAATCTGTAGCCAAATTTCATATTTTATTAGCTAGGAATCCGTCTCAAAATCTATAGTTATATTCATGATTTTATTAGCTGGGGAAAATCCGTCGCTAAATCCATCCCTAAATTATAGATCTCATTGGCTAGGGATATTCTGTCACAAAATTTGTCGCTGAATTCTGGATTATATTAGCTAGGGAAAATCTGTCAATTAATTTGTCACCATATTATGGATTTTATTATCTAGGGAAAATCCATCGCTAAATCCGTCACTAAATTATGGATTTTATTAGCTAGAAAAAAGCCCTCACTAAATCTGTCACTAAATTATGAATTTATTAACTAGGAAAATCATTCGCTAAATCCGTTGCTAAATTCTTGATTTTATTAGCTATAGAAAATCCATCGCAAATTCCAACACTAAATTCTGGATTTTATTAGTTAAAGAAATTATGTCGTTAAATCTGTAGCTAAATTTCATGCTATTCTTGAATAGAATTTACGAAAATTTTCCGCGGCTAATCCATCTCTAAATTCCTCGCTTTTTTTGAATGGAATTTATGAAAATTTTCCATCGCTGATCCGCCACTAAATTCCTCACTTTCTTGAGTGGAATTTACAATAATTTGACGTCGCTAATCCTTTGCTAAATCCTTTGCTAAATTCCAGGCTTTTCATGAGCGGAATTAACAAAAAATATTTCATCACTAATCAATTGCAAATTTTTATTTCCAAGAAAAATCATAAATCCCTTGCTATTCCTTAGATGATCCCTCGCAATTTAGCTATGGATTGATCCCTAGCTGAAATTCCCTAGCAAAATGAATATTTCCTTGTAATGTTTATAATACATGTATAAGAACATACAACTTAATTTTAAACTATAAGTGTATAACTATATATAAATTTTGTATAACTAAATAAATGTCTATATAATTATACATAATTATATTTGTAACTATATATACATTTATCTATTAATT